>JAAXYX010000031.1:0-101681 GCA_036851915.1 Ptenothrix huangshanensis | reverse complement strand
ATACTTTTGCCAAACCTTCCGTTTCTTTTGCCAAAATATCCAAATTTTTTGCCAAAATGGTTTTGCCAAAATGTGTTTTGCCAATCTATCCGCAAATCGAGCATCACAGAGACTTGTGTGTGTGAAACTGTGCCTGTAGAGCAGTGGGATATGTAATAGAAAAGGGCAATTTGTGTCAAGCATTGTCAACGCGGAATCCTATTTTGTGAAAGCTTAAGTCAATATCACCAAACCAATTGAATAAAGTAAAAGGGTCAAGGTGTGCTCCAGAAAATGTAAAGAGCAGAGTTAGAATAGGTTGAAGTATTCAAGCTTAAAGCTTGGCCAAAGGTTCTATGGTTCTGGGGTGCCTATAAGTTGTGTTCATTAAGTGCTTTAAAGGGTCGTATTTTCTGAATTCGTTCTCTCTCTTCTTTTATAGAATAAAATATCGGAGTGTAGAGTAAGTAAAGCTGCGGAGATACAATATTATGAATTTAACTGTACTAGTAATTATTCGGCGTCAGCACTGTGGTAATGTAGCATTTGACTAATTAAAACTCTTCTCCCCTCTTGTTTACTGTGCCAGCATATTCTTTCACACTACCCACATTCGGGGAGAGGTGATTCAGCCGGTTCTGTTGTCGGAAGATAGGATGAAGTAGCGACTTGTTTCTTTCCAATAAGGAAAGTGAACGACAAAGTTTATTCAATAATGGGAAATTAGTGAAATTACATACTGTCCGTACATTGATTTTATAAAGCAGAAGCAGTTAAGAGTGCACGGAATGCAATGGTAAAGTGACGCTCTAATAGTAAGCCCTAAGCCCTGGAATTGTAGCTACAAAGAAGCGTCCGCTGAAGCGGCTTCGCTTCATCTTAAGCCCGGAATGCATAACTCCTATAATACTACTTTTGAATAATGTTAAAATAGCGCGGACAATATAAATTCTAAACCAATTGCTCACTTGACTTGAGCTATGCAAACTTTCCCGTTGTGCACAGAAGTAAAAAATATTTTTTAAGTTTTCAAATTTTCGCAATATATTTTTTGAAATGAAGTATGATCAATTTTGCACACTTAAGCATTCTTTTTATTCGTAGTTGTAGTTGTAGGTAGCATTGAATCTACAACTTTCACAAAAACTACCTTCACTGGTCAGTTTACGTTTTACTAAAGGACAACACTTACCGCGTAAAATATAGAGTAGGTTGTTATTGGTTTGGATACATAACATATTTTTACGTGAGGGGGGAGGGCACTTTTTTGTGTTCGATTTAAATCTCAATTATGAATCACAATAAAATGCATTACCCAACACCACTGCAATACATACGCAAGCATATAGTTATGAACTATAGTTATGGTTGTAGTTAAATACTTGAATATGGAGATTAACTGCCTAACTGCCTACAGACGTATGTAGCTAATAACATACTGTACCTGTGCGCACAACCGCCAAACCAAACGAACGTACAAGCCCTTACATTACCATTAGAACCACGAAGACAAACTTTGGATTTTCATTTCATTTCTTGTCATTAAAATCAGAGGAATCGTAATTATTGTGATTGGACTGGAGGGGAAAAGGAATTGGTTGATGGGTCTGTTCCTGTTCTCTTCGTCGTCTCTTCTGGACATAATTATTAATCCTGATTTTCCCAATGTGTAGTCGTGATCTTGCTCAGGTGTTGGTTCTGGTTTCGATTCTAGCGCTGGTTCTTTAGAATAGAAAGAAATTGAATCTGTATAACGAATAGGGATAGAAGAATACAGATATTGATATTGGCAATTGACATTTAATTAACTCAACCTTCAAGTGTAGAAAATGTGAATTGCGCAGCCTTTTAAAATCAACATTTAAAGATTCTAATCCACAAGCCCATATTGTGTACGGCTGCCCTGCATTCCATAGAATTATCATTACCACATAGCTAGTCAACATTGCATGTTTTTCCCTTTATTCCTTCACTTCTGTTCAGTGTCATTCAAAATCTTATGCAACTAATCATAATTATTACACTAGACTTGGTAAGAAAGGTGCACAGGTAAAAAATACTATTGGATCATAAAGGTAATGAAACCATGTACATACCTACACCTGCTGTCTACATACATATTAGGTGATCAATAATAGTTCTCTCTCCTGTCAGCTCCCATTTTGAAGATATTTGGCAATTACTTATAGGTACATATGATGTATGTAGGTACTACGAGAAATCCTTATGCGAGAAATTGTAGGAAATCATTTGTCATGCAATGTATTCTTAGGTACCAACATTTTACCAGGAAGTCAGGAAGTAGTGGCGGACAGTCAAGTCAAGAACAAGACCAAGAACGAGAACCAGAACGAGAACGAGACCGACTCTAGCTTGGCTCTACGATTAGTGCACAGTCTAGTGCTATGATAATAGTAATTACTGCTAATTGTTTCTGCACTTACAGGTAAAAAGAAGGGAGCTGATTTTATTAATACTCATAATCATACTTTACTATTACTTTTGCTACTGCTAATTGTTATAACCATTGCCATTGCCATTACTATTTTCCCCCATTACCGTATGTGGATAGATCAGATGTGCAGTTATATGTTTGTACACAGGTAGGTATGTAGGCTGCTAGAGTTATAGAGATACTTGGAGTAAACTTGAGGAATTTAATTTCCATTTTCATGGTAAATTCAATGGAGAATGACATTTGAAGGTAATTTCGGTTGAACTAATTGAATCAAATCATGCAATCCTATCTTTAATGCAACAAATACACACACCACACAGATAGACACAGACACGCCAAGCCTATCCTACCCTGTCAAGATGATTTGTGTTTTTGCTAGGTGGGTAGACTTGCTCTTGCTCTTGTTCATAGTCACATTTATTTATTTATTTGCGCATGTATATCCGACTATGAACATGAACATACTTACAGAACTGAGCCCGTGGAGTTTACAGCTTTTGAATGTAAGGCTTCAGGTGCTTACCTGTGCTTTATTTACTTGCTGATACTGTTGCTGTTGCTCTTGCTGTAATATTATGGATGAATCTACTAAATAGATATATCGGTCTGGAAATGAAATGCATCATGGGGCAATCGTAATCGCCAGAGTAATCGCAATACATAATGCTTAATGCATGTTCCGCTGACATGAAGGTACTAGAAGGCAGAAGGTAATAGGAAATTACGTCGATATTATTGTTATATTGTGCCTTCCCTAATTTCGTTTTTCTTTTTAGTCCCAGTTTGCAATGCAGTGCAGACAGAGTAACACAGTGAGAGAATGAGTGTGAAGAAATATTGAATAGGCGTAATTATTCCAAATTACCAACATCCTACGGGGTACGGTATGGCATAGCATAGCATGGGCATCACACATGGCATTCACAAGCTGTAGGTTTATTAGTACGGGCTGCAGAAAGAATGATTCAGGTCGAGATGACCAACCCCGAAGTCCGACGCTAACATGACATGCCGTGCCGTGAAGGACTCTATCGTTTATGTAAATCAGAGTTTTCGTTGGTTTCAACCTGAAATTTTCAAATGTTGGTAGCTTGTATTATTCTATGTGGGCTTATGATTGATTGATTGTAGAAAGGGATGAGTTGTCTTTGTTTTTGGTAAGTGTCAATCATTGCCTTGTACATGTGGGAATTTTTGGAAATACAGGCAAATGCTGTCATTTAGTGAGTTGAAATCGAATACATACTTGAATATTGATTGACAAAACAAAATGTTTGGAATTGTAATTTGCAGGAGTTAAAGTTTACAATGGTTTTCTACTAGATTACGAATTTGATAAAACTTCAGCCAGCTTTCACAAGAAATTCAACTTGCATATGATTATGTATTTACATTTTCAAAAACAAAGAACGAATTTTCGTTTTTTCAAAAAACAGGAAACACATATTGGTACTTTTGACATCTTTTTGCATTATGGAATAACAGTAATTCACCGTTGATTGTGTGTTTGCTTGAACAGCAAAAAAAACGGCTTGTGATTTGTGACACTTTCTAAATACAGTAATTTACTACTAGATTTTTGATTACAAGGTCTCTAATTTTAGCCGTGTCAAATCCTATACTTAAGCATCACGCTGACCGGGAAGAAACGTCAGTATTTACAATGATAGTCGGGGCTTTTACTAGAAGTTTAACGGTAATCACATTAGATCTGAGTTTTTTGTAGTATTTTTATTACAGTTTAATCAGTTATTAAAAAACTGAACTCTTTAAAGAATCGGATGGCCAAGATATGTATAGCGATATCGATCATTCAGTCTATTTAGCATTTTCTGAACCTAATAATTCCTCTACATAGTATGTATATACAATATAAAAAATTCTAATAATATCTACATTCAACCTATACTTGCAAAAGTCATTATTTCAATCATCACATTCCTACTAGTTTTCATGTTCGTTCTCAAAAGTCATTAACCAAATACACACCTACATTTACATTCCTCCTTGCGCCATAAAATGAAACCATAGATCATTTCTAGCATTAAATAAGTATACATAAATATCTACACAAAGGTGATAAAGTACACGCGTAATTTATCTCTGAAATTATTTGTTACATTTTCTGTCTTCTTCATATTACATGCTAGCATACGAACATACAGAAATATTTAAGGTCGACGTGGGTACATAGCACAATATTGAATAACACTAGTCTCCACGTTCACATTCCATTATACTGGGTATACTATGATCAAAGTATTGCAATGATATTAATTCCAAATCCAAATCCAAAAGCAGTTTACAAAAGCCTGTTTCTCCAATACATCGAATTGATACTGTTACCAACAGTGCTTACAAAATACTTAGATATGTACATAGTTCGTAGTAGTAAGTAAAAATGGTCACCATTTAAAATCAAATTCGGATTCGATTCCACTCACACTCCTCTCAGCTCAACTTTAATTCTGCTCTACTCGAGAAAGGGATGATTGAGAAAGAGAAGAAATATGAAAGTAGGTTATAGACTTCAAACACTTCCATTCGTAGTTTGTAATTCGTACCTCACTTCCTTCTGCTTTGCTTTTGCTTTGCTTCACTTCACTTTCCTTCGCTCCCTTTGCTTTTGGTTGTGGCTTTTGGCGTGTTACTTCAGTTGGGGAATATGCATTTGATTTGGTTTGATTTGTTTGACTTTGCTTTACTTGACTTTACTTTGCATGTCTTCATCCAGTTTGTTACATACCTACATTACATTAAAATTGTAATGTATCAAATAACCTTACTATACCCCATTCATTGGCCGATGGCTGCTGTTCTTGTTCTATCGTTGCTACATACACTGGTACATATAAAGTATTCCTTGTACTAAAAGTTAAATTGTCTACTAAATTAAAATATTCCATAGCAAGCTAAACTAAATTATAGTTTTCCTCTATAGTACTTTAATCTTCCATCTTGTGCACCGTTATCAACTACAACATTCTGTTCTGTTCCCTTCTGTGGCTGCATTACCTATGTATGCTCTACTTCACTTTCAATCGATCGATGCATCCAGGAAATTCCTCCTCTGGTATTGTCTTTGAGTTTTCGCTTTAGCTCTTGGCTCTTGCCTCCTCAAGAACAACCAGTACCTGTGAAATAGTTTGGAAATTTTAGAGGTTATCTTTTAGGCCGAAATGATGGCATTACTAATACATATGCAAGGTAATAGTAACAGCAGTAGCAATAGCAATTGCAGTAATAACTGCACTAGTATAATAACTTTATTATGAGCAGACTTGGAATTACGGGTACGAATACGGATAAGAAATAATGAGAAGGAAGCATAGATATTTGAGATATTTCATTTTCTAAGTATATGTTATGATGATGATAAAGAAGACATGAAATGAACTTGCAAGCACTCACTAGCCATCGTCGTCATCGTCATCTTCACCACCACCATCATCATCATCATCGTAGAGATCGCAAGATCGGACGGGAGGATGCCTGCCTGGTCTGACTTGGCACAGCCTGTCTTGTCCTGGTCTGGTCTGGCTTGGCCTCACAATGCCTTCAGCAAAAGATCTGAAACCAAAGCAAATGGAAACAACACGATGAATTGTGTTCTACATTTTCTACACTCAATCGACTCACCGTATCTATTCTATGCATCTTCAAAGAGTTGCTCCTTCCTTTTTCCTTGCTGTGATTTAGTTGTGCAAAAGTCAAGTCAAAAGTCTGACGATCATTTCTCACTATGATCTCACGATGACGAGAGTGCATTGCCAACTTGCAAGTACTTAATTCAAAAGTATATTGTGACTATAACTGTAGAGTCTTGGCTTTCCTTCAACTGTCTCTAGATTGATGCCGATGCAGATCTGTTCTTTCGTTCGCTTCATTTCATTTCGTTTCGATGGGGGATGTTTTTTCATATTCCTGCCACTAGCACTTCCACGTCTACCAACAAACCATCAACTAACAACCATTACATTGGCATTAGCATTAGCACGGAAATTAAGAAGACTACAAGTACTACTTGTCCGATTACACTTGATTTCTGCATAAATTTGATGATATGTATTCCTCTATTATCTGGGGTAAGGATAGGCATGTCGAAGCTTCAAAATCTGCAATCCGTAAGAACTGCTGGTTCAAAAAAATAAAAAATGTTGAAACGTCCGTAGTCCGTATCTCATTAACTCTCAAAATACACTTCACTTAAATATACTACCTTAATTGTGAATACATACTCTACTAAACTAGTTTCAGGACGACCATACAAAAACACAGACAAGACGACCTGCAGTCTGCACATTCGATTTGATTGCCTAAATAAACTATCTTACCTTGCATCAAGATCTCCGATGAAGTAGAAGTCGTGGTACAAGCAGAAGTCCAAGTAGAAACTGAAATCGAAAACCAAATCCAAATTCAAATGGTTACGTTGGACGCACTCTCACATAATATATGTGGTATGTACTTTAGTTTTTATTTATTATAAGATTGTACCGCATCCCAGCGCGACGGCGACCGTGATGGTGATGGCAGTATGAAGCAATCAATTTTATTTTAAATGGCCCCACGCTCAACCGGCTATTCATTCAGTTAGAATTCTATGTACACTGCAAAATATTGATAACGTACTGTTCAACCGTTCACTGTTGGAATCTGAATTCATAACGTTCATAAATATTTTACCGATGTAGTGCTGCTCATGATGGAATACGCACAAGATGACACAAACTCCTATCGTTCTTCATTTCGCCTTACCTATGCACTTTTTAAAAGAAGCATTTCACCTGTCACAAAATCTTCCAGAAAACACATTTATAATGGATGTCTTGGTTAAATCACAATTTTGCCTACATTAATTACAACATTCATTGAAATTATGGATAGGAGGTTTAAACTTTGCCATCCAATAAACAAATCTCATTTGCAGTATTTTCAAGACGCTTATAACAAAACACTAAAATTATAAGCAGGTTTATATAAAAAAAAATGTTTTCGTTTAAAAAAACACAAAACGTCAAAGTTATCTTCAACAAAACCTGAATTCATAAATTTTACAATTTCAAACGTCTTCAACATTTCCAAACTACACTCTGCAGGAAACATAAAAATGTCAAGATTCATATTGTCACAGAAGAAAAAATGTCAATTTCTAGTCTCAGAAGAGCTTTAATTCTCCTGAACTTGAACAATCGTTGCTCCATGAAGCTATGAGCATTTATAAAATAATTTTATCATGTTATGGTTATAATTAATTCCTTAAGAGTACGTTTATTTATTTGCAGTGTACACATATGTACATATTTACACCGGATTAGAGGAGGAGCAAGAGGCTGCAATACAAGCACCAGCACCTATAAAATGAAAAACAGCAGGGATTTCTTCAGAAACATCTTGGTCATAGAAAATATGTTTGTCTAATAATGTAGTGTAGTCGAGTGTACTACAGTAACTATAATCATCATTATTATCTACATTAATAATAGTACCGTAAAACGTCGAGAAGTCAAGTCGAGGCGAATAGCGAGTACGAGTACGGCGGAGTGCAACAACAACTTTCAAATATCAATAATAAACCTAGCAGTCAGCATCGTCAGTCGTTCTTACCATCGTCTGCAACCGTCCGCCGTCGTCTGTGCTCAGTACATGATCATGATCCTCATCATCATCATCATCATCATCATTACCATCACCGTCATCATCATCATCAGCATCCACCAAAAGCGAATATGTATTTACGAATGCTTCTTTTACTTTTGGAGCATACGAGATGGAGATCGAAATGGAAATCGAGATCGAGATCGAGACGCAATATGCACTGAAATATGTATCATCATCAACCCAAGAATATTTTCCGTCAGCAATATTTATGCACATAACATAATATTAGTATTCCTATTTGCATATTTATAAACATTGCGCTCAACAACTGTAGGTACTGTTACTCTTACAGTTATAGTAATATACTGCGGCCTTATATAAGAATTGCTGCAGTTGCAGTTGCAGATAGGCAATCCATTTACCTATACATACTCATATAGCTATAGACCGCTCGTATTTTTATACAACGGCGAATGAGCGTCAGGCATAAAGCATTCCTTTACTTTACAACCACGTAATAATTATAACCATAAAATTATGCCCTCCTATAATGTGAGATGTTATTGCTATATATTTCATATAATGATATTGTATAATATATCATTATATCATACGCCAATATGTCAATAATTCTGTTTCACAAACCTAGGTTATATTTTACTATTTTTATTTCATTTTAAACATTGCAAGCATTATTAGTTGTAGATTGATTTTTACATCTACGTGCAACCACTAATCTTAAGAAGCAGTTCTTCCACTTGGTTGGTCTGGACTCTGGACTCTGAATCTGGCAGATATAAATCTGGAACAAGCAAGCAACATATAGACAGACACATGTATGTATATTTTCAAATCATTTTATACAATTCTAAAATGGCAAAACGGCCTGTTGACATGACATCGTTATCATGGACGAGGAAAAAAGGAGGGGAGAAAAAACTCACTAATTACAGCTGTCAGAAGCATTGAAAAGTTGAAAAGCGCATTTTTTTAAAAAAGGAGGAGAAAGGATAGCAATTTTGATCTGTTTCCTCATGGATGGTTGTAGTGCTTTGAACTTTTTTTAAAAGTGTTAATTAGGAGGTTCTGCTACTTTTTAAATGGGCTATATGTTGGTACTTTTTAACAGTTTTGCATGTTTTTGGAGCGTGTGGCGTGTGCTGCAAGTGTTATTTGAAAGCAGTTGAACGTTTTTGCACAACTTATCAAAGTTTTAACTTGTAACGTAGCGTTGTTGATGATGTCGTGTGAAGAGCGTGGTTAAAAGGAGCGTTTTTAAAAATGCGAGAAGAGAACCATTTTACATTATTTTTTACCATTAGTAGTTTACAATAAGCGTATAAATGAAATAATTTAAAACGTTTCTGTAAAGCGTAAATAGAACTCCTTGAAATTTTTCTCTAAAGCATAAATAGAATAGTTTGAAATGTTTCTCGAACAAGTAAATACAACTGTTTGTTCGTAGCGTACGCTTCTGTCCAGCATAAAATTAAATGGAACAATTTCAACTGTTTGGCTAAATCAAACGCAGAATTCGCTCTAGTTTCTATAACATGCGAATACCTTGAAAATCTCGTACTCTTAAAAACTGCAAATACAAACTGTCTACTCAAAATAATTTAAGCATACCTAAATATTAATTTTCATATTTCAATAACGTAAAAATAGTAAAAACGTGAATCAAATACTTTCAATTATTTAAAAATGAAACGATTTGCACTTTTTAAAACACGTGATGATTCAATTAGAACAACTCCTTTGAAAAAACTAGTAAAGAAAGAACAACTTATAATTGTCCATGAAATTGAAATTCTAAAGTGCAAATAAATTGATTATATAATCTACGTCCTACCAATGCTGTAATTACAAAAACAAATAATAATTACGTAATTATAAAGTCCCTTTCCTCCGTATCAAAATTATTTTCTATTTTTATACTTGCAGCCACAGACAGCTTTTTACAAACTTGTTGATAGCGTAAATTGTTTAAAATTAAATTAACTGTCGATATTTTTGAAACAACCTACCCTAAAAAGTTAGCACGAAATTAATTATAGACGCGTTACTTTTCGTCGAGAAGATGTAATGCATAATGCATCGTAAAATAAGTAAATAATGCATCTTATGACTAAAGTGTTGAATGCATTTCAAGTTTGCTAATTTTTACGGTGTACAAACATTTACACATGATGCATTCATCGTTTTTGACTCTGAACACGCTTTGCTGTATGATAGGCTTCTACTTTTGACATTCCCAATATTACAATTGCAAATTTCTCACATTATAGACACCATAGCAAAGGAGCAAAATGCTACTGTACTAAACACTGCATACCACCATACACCTGTACATCAACAGCAACATTATCAATATCAAAGAATTACCTAATCATGTACATAGACACATCCACTAGATTCATAGACGTTGCAGAAACCATTGGTCATACACTAACACTCATCATGATATGACATAGTATGTATAAATTAAAGTCCAAAGCCAACTGTTAAAAACACAGCGAAGCCTATCCGCATATGAAAGGTACGCGAAAAAAGCCAAGTCCAAGTGGAATGGAATCTTAGACAGATTTGAATGGTGAATTTTGATTCGATGAAATTCAATCATGATGATAATGATGATAAGGATGAGCGCGAGCTATATTGTTTTCTTTCGTGCTCCTCGTCGTCTCACTTTGCATTTCGCATATAGTAAACCCGCCAACCAACCAACCAACAGCAAGACAAGACAGGACAAGACAAGACTAAAAAACGTACCTTCACAATCTTCATCTGGGATACCTATGGCTATGGCAATGTGATCGCGATGCAGATGCCGATGCCCCTGTCAAGATTCTAATGTGAATGTGAGACTAAAGTCAAACCACAATGTGCATACATACATACATACATGATTATTACAGATTACAGTATCTGAATTGAATGGACTTGTTGGTTGATGTTGGTGTTGGGGACGCTATGGGTATCGGTACTTTATTGATGGTCCTTTCCTTTCGTTTCGTTTTGCCTCTTCTTGGTTTTGGATTTGGCTTGGGTATCGTTCTTCAGTTTGTTGTTGCTGTCTTTGGTTCTCATTCACATTCAACTTACAAGTACCTACATATGCATAGTGAGGACGAGGACAGCCAAGAGTTTGCTTGGCAGAGGCTCCACGTCCACAATGTATTGTATTGTGAGTAACAGTAAAGTTGTTGGTTGTTGGTTATTGGCTGGTTGTGTGTCCGACTTGGTATTTTTTTCAATTTAGATTGGATGGAGAGTGGGCCCTAGGGGACCGTCCCATTCCTTTCCAATTCAATTGCGATCCCATCCTTTTTTATCTATTTTTTTTATTAGCCAATAAAGCACTTTCATTTATTTCTAATCATCCTCTTTGTACTGTAAACACAGTCAACGATAATAACAACAACGAGAACAACGATAAATGAATAAGCTAGAGTCAGAGTCAGAGTCAGAGTCACAGCCAGACCAATGCAATGCGAGAGACATACAGAGACGGAAGGAGAGAGAATAGAGAAACATACATCATGGGAGCTTCACAATTCAATTCACATTTCAATTGCCTTTCCGCTCCATCAATCACATTAATTATATCACGTGCTAGTAGAACACACACTTTGTGGTTTATTGGTGACGGCTCAGGTATTTACACTTTTATCAACTCCATTGTCTTTTTAATTTTGTTTCTCAAAGTGCAGTAGGAAACTGGAGCTACTATAAAGAAGAACTTTGTCGTCCTTATGGAAACTTGCAAAATGGAACAAGCTTAAGCGTGTAAATAGAAGAATTTACAAACTTTGAATTTTTGTAAATAAAGCTATACCATCCAACTTTCAAAATAGTGTATTAAAGTATGACTTTAATTTTTTTTTAAAGATAAAAAGATTTTCACATTTTCAAAAAATAAAAAATGGATTAATTTTCTCTTTTCAAAAAAGTTAGTGCAAAAGAAATAATGCGTGCAATTTTTAAAAAACTATATCGTAAAACTTCCAATTATTCCCCGCCTCTAATAATTCCCCGGTATATTAATAAAAGCATGCACTCATATTCTCAAGCTACGACATTTAGTTGACTCTTTTCACAATAAGAGGAAATACAATAATAATAATTTATTCATTTTGTCGATTTGGCCTCAGCCCATACAACATAAATAGGAGGAATTATGAAGAATTTAGAATTTCAGAATTTAGTACAGTAAAATTATAGAAGTTACACTTTGTGATATTTATAGCATTTTAATTTATATAACAATGAATAATTCCCCGCGCCTCTAATGATTCCCCGGTATGTAGAGTTGCTCACAAAATAATTCCCCTGGGAATTATTGCAAGCTTTGCGGTATAACAATTTTCTCTTTATGAAAATGTTTAAATAGAACAATTTGCTCTCTACGCAAAAGCGCAAATAAAAAGATTTGCACTCTTTCAAAAAAATACAATTTGTATCTTTTTGAAACAAGTGCAAAAACAATTTTCATCATTCCCAAAAACATTTAACTAAATTTAGGTAACTAAACTCACTACCGCATTACTTTTTGTAAAAAACACAAATCAGAAGAAAGTTAAAAAGAGTAACTGAGGAGAATGGACGCGAAAGAGCAAGAGCAAAAAGCTAAGAGATAATACAAGAATGATTTATTCGAAATGCAGCGAAACGTTGAGGCACTTTTGCATACAGACCCTGATCTATATAGATTACGATTATGGATATATAGAACACTAATATTGTGCGCTGGCATAATATAATACAGTTAAGTAACTCCAACTCCTTTCCTGCGGTCACGAAATACTCGGCTTTTTACTGTTCACTGTACTCCACTCCATTCTACTGTTTCTCTGAACATACAGACTTAATGCATTCTAAAAAATATGACAATCGACAATGGTGTATTTGAAAATGCATAAAATTAAAATTTCATTGTATATTGTGTAGGAGAATTTAAGAGTTGAGATGCGATGTGATGCGATGCGATGGTTGCAATACCGAAATACAGTGTCACGTGTAGTATGCTCACTGTTTTCTGTGTAGTGCTCACAATTTACAATTACAATTAAGCACAATGCATTTGCTTTTACTACTGCTTTGCTGGTGCTTTTCTTGAAACCATGACGTAATGAAAACGGCGTTCACCGTTCAACAATCAACACCTCAAGACTCAAAAAAGCACAATCGTAATTATCTTCCAGTTTCTACACAAATGTGTCAATGTTTCCTAGGTGTAGGTGTTTACGTCTCAATTCCTCAAGTAACTCACATTTTTTATTTATAATAATGATATGCGTCAGCAACAGCATCATTTCATACACCTATGCTTCTATTGTAATTGGAGTCATAGTAATTTACAACGGAATCCTTATCACTGTAGGTGACAGCAGTAGCCCCTTTAGCATGGCATACTCATACTCATACCATCCCCATCAAACTGTACAAGGTTGACCTGCGGAAAAAATACAACGAAAAAATGCTCTAAACTTTGCATAATTTCACTCAATACGTTTCACAACCTTTTTTCAAATCCCTGCTTATACAGCTATAACTGCATAAGGTAGCAGGCTTTAGTATTTGTAAAACTTCTCGGTTGTAGTTATTTATGTACTGTCGACAATTTATTGCTATTTAATTACAGAATTCCTGTGACGCATACTCCTTATGAAATTAATATAGTAGGTAGATAAAGAGACGAAGGTAGGTACGTTACATGCATGTATGTCACTGTATTTTTATCCAATTAAGAAAAAAGTGTAGAAGGGTCGCAAGTTGAAATCAATCGTCGTCATGAATCATATTGTAACTCATTTGGCTACCTTGCCTCTAACGGTTAGAACAAGAAGAAAAATATGGTAATGATAGTTGGTGTTGATGTTGATATATTCTTTAATACTCCTCTTTTTACCATCTTGTTGTGCTACCGGGAAAAAAGTAATGGAATAGTGGTATCAGAAAATAATTAAAAATGTTATAAAGGTAAACAAAAAAAGTGTTAGAAAAACGTTAAAATATGTACGCATTGGTTACTACATTATTTGGAGCCTTGGAGTGTTTATGAACAACGAAGGAGCTGGAATCTTTTTTAAAAAATGCTGTGATTTATTTTGAATAGCAATACAAACAGCCTGTACTTTACCGAGATAAGTGTAACACTAACTTTTAGGTTACAAATAGAGCGATAATACAAATTTATGCAACTTTTTAAGAGGAGTAAACTACAAATGTGCAGTTTTTCAAAAGTAAGAGGAAAAGCCAAAATTGGCAGTTTTTTAAAATGAGGCGAAAATACAAATGTGTGAGTACCTTTTCAAAAAGAGCATAAATATGAACCTTCACGTTTTTGAAAGAGCCTCAATATTCCTAAAAAAAGGTGCAAAAGACGCCGTCATTCTATGCTGCTGCACCCGAAAAAACCAGTTTTAGAATGCTCATATATGTAACATTGAAAGAAAGATTAAAGCGGTAGAAACACTTGCAAAATACAATCTTAAATAATTACTCATTTACTTTTTTCAATGTTTGAAAAAATAACATTTCAATTTCAATCCTCTCGCTCGAAGGGTTATATCACACGCACATTTTTTAATTGCAATAATTATTTGGATGTATGCAATGTGCATCTTGATTCTTAATTAACTACGACGACGACAACAGCAACGACAAGGATCACGATGCCATACTATCCCACCAGACCTTTATAACCTACCCCACAGTCATAATTTATACCCTAACCTTACAACTTGATATGCCCCATCGCATCGTCTATCATTCATCATTCCTCAGTCATCGTTCATCGTCATTGATTAACAGATGCTATTTGCTCGTGAAAATCAAGCAATTTAAATTCAAAATTTGTGCAAAGTAAAAAACCATGAATACCTCCACAGTCCCGATACTGATACAAACAATGCTTGGATTGTTGGGCTGTGCAACACTCACTAACAATTAAAATGAAAAGGATCAAAAGTACAATATTATTACAGTCTATTCTAACATTGGTAAGTAATTGGTTTGGCATTAAAACTGGAATAATAACTCACGTCCTGTCATGCACCTACCACCACCATCACTTGGACTACTTCTACTACTGCACTGGAATGGAACTGCCCTGGCAATAGAAATGAAACGAAACGAAATGAAAATGGAAATGGGACGAACCTTAATTTAATTTATGCCATGCTATACACACAATATATCAAATCCCTTTTGGCTTGGGCTTTTTAGTGCTTGCTGGTGGTGTTATGTTGGTTATACGTGACTTAGGAAATACTCATACCCATGTCTGTATCAAAGATAGATGAGTTTAACTTTAACTACCTGAACTACATAATACTGGCACAAACGATGCATGCAAGATGCAAGTATGGAAGCATATAATTACAAATCTAATACTAATATGTATTGTACCTGGTAGGTACAATGTACACAAGAAGTCATACGAACGAACAAAAATACGTTCTAATTTTGAGCGAAAAATGAAAAAAAAACCTGTACTGGTCTTGATCCATTTCATGCTACGAACCCCATACCACAACCATCATCTATTTACATTAAGCTTATACCTACACACGTTCCACGTTTCGACACTAAAACCTTGGGGATTTTTTTTCATGTCCGGTAAAAATTAACAACACAGCACAACACAGATACAGAAACAGATAGAAGCACACACAGACGCTTACTCAATTTCAACTCTTTTACTTACTACCGTACCCTAACTCCAGCTCTGACTCATAGGTACATATCGCATCGAAATGGAAGTATTAATATTAATTGAGTGTCTAATGCTCTCTATCTCCATATCGCTATATCAGACATTTCATATGCCCTCGCTATTACAAACTTTATTAGACGTTGACGTTTTATACAGAAATTAGTTCAGCTTGTCAACAAAGTCCCATCAGCATTGGTATCAGTATCGGTTTGAACCTTGTTCATGTTTTCCTTTTCATCTTCCGTGATGTAGAGAAATGCCAGTTTTAATTAATTCCTTCTTGCATATGGAGCTATACGGTCTGAAACCGTTACCGTTATCGTTGTTACTATCATTATCACGGTTACATGTTCAACTCTGATCTTTGTTCTACTTCACTTCACTTGGCTTAACTTGACTTGGCTAGGACAGAAACTGGGAGCTGATTATCGATGTCTCGTGATCACAACGAGTTTTGGTTCGGGTTTACATCATGGTCACGGTCCTGGGTATAGGTTTGTCACCGATCGTGATCCTGGTTCTAGTTCTACTCATACGAAGATACGACAAATTCAAATTCACCAGTTCAAGTAGCGTAGGTAAACTTTTTCCCGAGTTAAGTTTGAATTTGAATATGTTTGCTGTGACCGTAATAACTTTGAATTTGGGGTTGAAGTTGAAACTGACAGCATTCTCTAAGTAAATCCTTTGCACCATTCAGCAACTCTATACATGCATCGTCATCATTACCCATCCTTCGGAAAATGCTCACAATCGCAATCTCAGTTTCAACAGTTTTGAAAGGGAAACCCATAAGCCTGCAGGAGTAAAGGTAAATCTGCACCATCATCAGCAGCAAAAAAGTATCATCATCACTAATAACGAGAGGATTTAATTCCAAAAACTTCTTACAGGTATTTTTTATATGAGACCTCGGTCAATTTGAGTCAATTAAATAAATAAAAATCGAAACAAAAACATTACTAGCATTGATAAAAGATGATAGAAAGTAAAACAGTGGAAAATAATTTGATAATGATTGCGTATAATTATCATTTCGTCGACACTCGTCATTCGTCATTAGGAGTATTATTAGCACCATCAACACAAAGTAAAAGTTTTGTTACAATTTGGTACAATTGTTCCTTCTCCCCCTCGAGTTGCCCTCAACAGTTGTAACTCAAATGGTATGATCGATATTTTTAATTATTGCACTATTAATGTTGCATTGTTGGGTATTATCTTCACCACACCGCATCGCATCGGAGCAATAATAGTCAATCAATTAATATTAATTTCAGCAAGTGACCAACACAAATGAGTAAGTTTACGAATTATTCGTTGTTCGAATCCTAATTTCAGAAGACGATTTAATAATGCTTACCATATCACGTTTTAAACAATATCATCTTTAATTATAATTAGGCGCCAAATTTAAAATAACTATAGCCATATTGCCATATCGGTCTCTGTCTCTCTCCTGCCCCACAGTCCCACTCTCACTCCCAGAATATGTTCAAGCAATCACCATCCCCTGCATTGCATGATTATGATTGTATTATGACTATGATTATGATTATGATTATGAGCACAATACTACTAAGCAAGAGACCATGATGCAATCTAATGCAATGATATGTAATGCACTGCAACGCAATGACATGAAACGAAAATGGTCACAGAAGTACCTAGATCAGTATATCATACCCTACGTAGGTATATGTTCTAGTACATATACATACGTAGGGGTATGACAAGTCGAAATTTAATTGTCCGTGATTGTATTGTTGTTGTATTGCGATTCTGCCTGATTCTGTTTCTTACTCCAAAATTGCATGAAGTATAGAATCTGCAGCGATGATGTCAGTGACAATGAGGCAGAGGACGCTCTCCCTTCGGAAGATACCTATAGGAATCATTGACTGCATCATAATCATGGTATATATGATAATCTATACATTAATTACCCTATAATAGCTCACGCTTCGACACTTGACTTGACACAATTGATTGCCATCTCGACAATGACAATTATATATAAGGAATCAAGCATTATCAGCGAATTAAACCTCACTTGAGAATTTAAATTGAAACCGATTTCTATAGATATAATTACATTGGATCGACACATACTACCTGTGCGCAATTAAATGCATCGATGCGATAACGATTCATATGGAAAAACTTGGCAATTGGCAATTAGTTAGCTTAGCGTTGACGTCCTGCATCGTATCCACAATCCACTTCATCTCTTTCTACGGAGACAGGGACAGACCGACAGACAGTGAGTGAGTTAGTGAGTGGAATTCAGATTCAATGTATTGTACTCAACGCTGATTGTTGTCCAAAAAGTGACGACGATGACGATGATGGCAGTGCCATCAAATCAAGAAGATATAATGGGTAAATTGCTCAATTGCTGCTAACAAATAACGTCTATGCCTATTATCTGTATTAGTAAAAAACCAAGTAGGTTGGATTACGGGACAGTCCACAATGAGAGCTGAGGATAAACGTATATAATTACAGGTCCACCTGAACTGTTACTATTAGTATTACTCTTGCCAGTTTTAAACTAAAATTCGTGAATAAGGCATTTATTAAAAATATTCGAGCCATATATAATTATAATTATATGTATTTGTCACAAGGTATATAACTATATTATTCTTCACTCCATTTTCATTTCAATTTAAAAGTCTTTCCAAAGCCACGTCAAATTTGACATCAAATTCACTTTGACTTCGACGTCGAATGAAATATGAGCATTCTCGCTCTCAATTCCAAGAAATGATCAAATGCATTATCAACCATCAAGGCATTCATTCACAACCTGCACCGGTGCAGTGGCATTCTTAAAAAGAGACAATATCGTTTTGAAAAGATGTCATGTATTATGTGTCGGCCTACAGGCTACAGGCAATGCGATGCAATCAAGAGATTCTAAGTGAGGAGAATCTAATAAAGGTAGGTAGATAGGCATTTTGATTTAAAACGTGTCTTGGAATGGATACGATTAACCATTTTAATAAGATTTTGGTTCACAGACAACTTTACTAGCACTTGGTACGCTTAATAGTACAGTGGAGTTGAGTGAAGTACCTAGTCTAGAAAGGTACGTATGTCTGTGGCCTTAAGAATCTATAGTTTTAGAAAAATTCAAATATTTTATTTTCTAAATGAAAGAAGACATAAATAGACGCAGTTTAAAATTTACAAATTTTAAAAAAGCAAAAATTCCGATCTAGACATTTTGAAAAACTGCAGATTGTAGAACCTAAGTCGATTTATCCCAGTGATTGGTCCAGAAATAAATGATTTTATTCATAGTACCATTACAGATATGCATATAAACATTTTAGTATTAAATACACTGCAAAAAGTCCTGTCTTAAAATAATCCTCGATGTCGATGTATCTCGAACGCATCTCAAAAGCATCGTACATTCAATACGCATCAGGGATTATTTTACGATTTTTTTACTTTTTACAGTGTACACACCTACCAACTTTACTGTATGCAAGTACCAATTTAAACTACAACTTACAACCACAACCTACGAACCTACAACAGTATGTTTATGTAGGTAGGTATATAGTATCTTTTATTAGCACAGGATAATATACATAATAATCTTGTTCATACAAACTATACTACATGTAACATCGCATTTTCCCATTATACCATAGACATAACACACCACAAACTTGTACAAGTACATTCATCAACAGGGACACGGAAATCGATGCAATATGTACTCACGCATCAGCATTTTTTCATACTACATCATTGTGTATATCTACCTGCATATGCATATACATGTACCTAATTATAGTGGATATTTGGCGAAGCTATATTTAAAGACATGTACATCGAACATTTCACAGAAAAAAACTGAAGTAAGGACAACACCAAAATACCTACAGGTAGAATTTTGGAAGTCAATATTAATTGTTATTGTGTTGCTCTTATCCAGGTAGACAGTTGTGAATCCATACACAACGTTGAACAACGTGCGATCTGCAATCTACAATAATTATTACACAAGACAATAATTATAATGCATCTATACAACCAAAACCACAAGTCTGTATATAACAAAAAATAAACTTGCAAGTGGATATATACGCACAATTTCAACAATATGCAATTATATAAATATATGTAGTACATATATGTAACTATATTCAACATTGGTCGCTGGTCAGCCAGGAAATTTATGTTTCAAGTTGGAATTGTAAGTACCTACATTCGGTGCGCATTGAAATTTGTGCTTTCCGTATGATCAGTAGACCGAGAGAAACCCAACAAACAAGGAAAATGAAAATGAAATGGAAAGCAACACCTAATCCAAAAGAAGAAGTCTGACATCAAACCAGCATTGTATTTTGAATTGCATTAAGTGAGTACAGACTGAGAACAAGAAGGAGAAGCAGTTACTGTATCGAAAGCAAGCAAAGGCACTACCAGAAAGAGCCGAGACCTTGATTAAATTAGAAACACATCTTACCTGTGTCCACTAATTTAATTCATTCCAATCCCAACGCTATCAAACCAAAACCAAGATCAAATTCAGGTGATGCGATGGTTGTTTCATTCTCTAATATTTTAAGCTCACAACCCTTCAGATTTTTCTCAATCTACCAGCTTTTCCCTTTTTTTGTTTACTCTATTCATATTTCTTAAGTTTTAATATTGTGAATCCCAAATCCAGATTCAGACCAAAGACAAAGCGAAATTAAAATTGAACCAACAGTCATCAACACACCACAATGCCACGCCACCACTTCAACTTCAAAACAACGATGCCTATGCTAATTATAATTTACTTGAGAACCAGAAACCTACAGGCAATAGGCAAGCTGTGTAGGCACGCTGTATCTATTAGTAATTGTAAGCTGTCTGGTTATGCTGTACCTACAGTCTAGTTGCACTCGATCAATTGCCATGCAATAATAGCAACAGTAACAAAACAAAAACAAACCAACCAATCTTTAATCTTCTTACGTAAACCTAACCTCTCGTAATAGTAATCTCCCTACCTTATAAAAATAATTAATGCATTCAATCCTCAAACAATGTTGGAAATAACACATCGAGCAAATCCTATTGGCCTAATAAAACCAAAGCCAAAAACAGCCAAAATCGAAGCCAAAGCCAAATGGATTTATATAATTCTTGTAAATACATGCATTATAATTATACGTGCCTATTCTTATACATACTATACTTACTGTTTTGTACACAAGTTATTTTTTTCCAAATAAAAAACACCTGCGATGAAATGCACTCGCACGACGCACTAGTGTACCAGCACCCGTAATTATTTCCACACGGTGTATACATACATACCTACGTTTCAAAAATTATATAATACACAGCCCCAGTGCAAGAGGTTGAACCTAGGTAGGTGTATGCAATCCCATTTCCACATTACGCTTCATTTCTAGTTTCCTTCCCTAGACAGTGCATCGTACATACTATAGGCATTCAATTCCATTGTATTTTCTTTTGTTTATTAAATACTGTTAGACATCTACTTCATTATGCATCACAACTAGAACCAGAACCAGAACCAGAACGCGAAGACGAGAACTAGAACCAGAACCAGAACCAGAATAAACTTGGAATTGGAATGCACCTTGAAAAATTTATCCCTAATCTGAAAATGCATTGAAATGTTGATGTTGGTGTTGGTAGGTACTTCATCTATAAACTGCAATACAGAAACATAAACTATCAAACTATAAACATGTAACATCTAATAATGAGTAAGCAGGGTGTAATCATCATCTAAAACTACCACCACCACCCTCGACATTAAAGCCTAAGTTATGGCTCATATATCAGCGTTCCTATTCTATAATACTACTAACACACTTACCAACAGGCTGCAATTACAATCACAATTATCCATGTTAAATAAATGCAACGAGGCGATGGGATTTTGATAATCGTTACTATTTTAGCTTTATCTTTGGTTTTGGTTTAACATTGGGTATAAGCTAGTAATAACGTAATTATACATTAGAAATTTTCTAGGGAATAAAAAATACAAATTATTGTTATATAATGAAAGCGAAAAAAATTACTGGAACTAGCTCTATAGTAAATTTAGTAATTGTACTATAAATTGTAATCTAAATCGTAATAATAATCATAAATGCAGTAATAATTATTACCTTTACTCGATTTTTTGTTTTTTTTCATTCCATCTTTCTCATCCCACTTTTGGCAAAGCAAGCTAAAACAAGCATCAGACAAGTATACAGGTATTTACTAATTATAGTTGAATAGATTACTATAACTGAAAACTAAAGGGAAGGTGTATTAAATCTTATTGGAGTTGGTGTACACACACAAGGAATGTGTAATTATATATGAATGTAACCTAACTGCATCCATCATTATGAATCACGTTTATACCTTACCTGAGGTTGGTGTAGGTATTTATTTTTTAAATGTGGTTAAGTCAAGTGTGTTTTTATCTCCTTGGTTGATGTTGATTGACAGAGATAAGAATTCCAAGTGCGTTATTTTTAGAGGAAGTATACTGAATATAATTAATTGTATATTATTTGGCTGATGCTGATACGGATACGGATTCTGAATCTGGTTCTGAATCTGATTCTGATGCCGCTGGAAGCGATGGGTGTCAATATTTCATATGATTTCTGATGCGATATGATATGGTACTTTTTATATTGCTGCATGCAATATTTTTAATTCTTTTGCGTATACACCTGCATATATACACTTAAAGGACAACTGTACAATACAACCGGATTAGCACAAGGTAGATAAGTTTAGAGTGGTTTTAACATTCAATGTTCTATTTCTCATCCTAACTAGATATAGGTAAAATATAAAGGGCATCAATCACGGAAAAAAATAAACAAGCTGTTAATATATTGCCCTAGGTATTGGTTTCCATTTCAATAAAAGTCTCGATTGCACATTCAACTTTTAAGATGGAGATAGAGATGGAGATTGACTTGACTTGTCAGGCCATTTATCGCAGTAATTTTTAAAAATCCCATGTATTTTTGCTAGAGGTATTCTAGCAAATAATTGGGTTAGTGTTAGTATATATCATTACTCTTCAGATTGCCAGTTTGTAAAATCAATGTATGTATGCATTTTAGTAGCAAAATATGTAGGAAGCTATAATGAGGTAATAATTTATCTAAATATTCATATTGAATTTGAAAATGATTTTAAATATTGCAATCGTCACGTGGCTTGTTCTGCAAAAAGGAGCTTTTTAATAATTGTTAATTTTATCATTTTATGCATGTAATAGATATTTATGTATCCTGCTCGGATTGAATTCAAGTGCAATTTAATAATATCCGCAAATCGTAACAGTCGTAATCGATAGAGACGAAGCAAAATTCAACATTAACTTACGACTTGCAGGGCAACCCAATATCAAACAAAAACAGAATTTTCTGTTTTAATCAGCCAGAAAACTGTTATTATTATAATTATTGCGTATCCAGGTACTCGCATCTCTTTTTATTTCTGACTTTCTTGGAGGGCAAGAACAAGAACAAGACCAAAACAATTTTCTCGTTTTATTTCCTTTTTTTGTCGTCTTAATCGTTTTCGCTTTCGTAATGTAATCGATTTACGGGCAAGCTAGCCATAATAAATATAATCATCATTGCCAAGCCATGCTCCATACCTTCAACTTTTTCTACTTGGATACTAGGAACTACTGTAGATTAGGAAATATTAATGCTTACGTTTCTCATGATCTTGAACATGATCATTGAATTTTATCGAGCTTGGTCCTCATTACTGCTTAAAAGTCTAGTCTAGTCTAGAGTGCAGCAGGTATATCTGTATTGAATATTGTAAGGAATTAGTGTAATCATTATCGATTAGACAGAGTTTGGCTACCACAGCCTTCTTGTGATTATCTATTACATGAGAGCTGAGAGTGTTGAGCGTTGAACAGAAGGAAATAATAAATAAATAACAATTTTGATTTCACAGAAAGTAATTCTGCGAATCCTTGGGTAAAATGATAATCAATAAAAGACAATCATTGATTCCTCAAATCATTATCAAATCATCGAGTAGTCGAGTCAAAGTTACTGCGAAGTTCAAGTTTGATCTCCTAACGTTTCTGACTTCTCATCTCACGTCCAGGCGGCCAATAGTCAACAGACAACAGACTGTTCTGGTTCTTGTTCGTAAAAAACGGTAATAATCAGAGCAGTCAAATGTTCAGAGTCTGAAGATCGGCAGTCGAAACGGAATAATTCAATAGAAGCTTTCGATGCAGCAATTACAATTACCACACCACGTTAACGGCGTCTTCCATCTTATTCTATCTGCAGTTCGATCCACTCTTGAAGATTCAAGATTGACGATTGAAGATAGACGATATAAAAGTAGGTACGACGATGACGACGAGGACGAGGACGACTCTTATACGTGAAAGATGTTCAGAATAATTATACTCATTTATCTATTAGCTGTACTTTCTTCCATAGCATTACTACTTACTCCCGTATAAATATACGTACGTAGATTAATTATTGATATAAATTAGACTCCATGAGCAATACATAATATTTTATTAGCTTGTAGGTACATACATAAGTCAAAGCCAGAAACCAAAAGCCAAAGTGAATCTAGTTAAGGAATTAAACGTCCAACAGCAGACAAGATATTGGATTGGATTGAATGGTATTCCAAAGAAATTCATCTTGACTTCCCCATGCAGAGTAGCAATCATCATAAAAAGAAAATGTTATAAAAAATCAAATTAATCTGCAGATAAATGCCGAAGCCGGTGGCCGTGGAGCAAACGTAAAGCATTGGTATTGCATTATTGCAGAGTACTAGCTGTCTGTCGGTGACGAATACGAATTCAAGTACAACGAAAGAAAGTCGAGTCAATGTGGATTTCAATTATTCGATTAGATTATCATTGCCTTTGGAAATTTAAACGTTAGAAAAGCTGCCAGCACTGGCACTGGCACTTGCACTGGCACTGGGATGAGATTGGGATGTTTTTGTTTTATTTTGTTTTGTTGTGTGTCTTGGGCTTTGAATTTGAGCTGGATGCGAAAGGCCAAGTCAAACCAAACACACTCCGTTCAGATCCGTGGTGTGGTATCTTATTGCTTTCTTGTTCATCTCTTCTTGTTTCAGCTCCCATGCTCAAGTGTCTATCATTTTTATTCTCGTCGTCGTCACAAAGGAGTAAAGAAGTTCACCTGTAAAATTTCAAATTAAAATCCGGATGCCGAACAAGATGCTACCAACTACCGATGCAACATAACACCGTAAAAAACAAGTAGGTAGGTATCTCAAATGCATAATTATTGTATCCAAGGATTTAATCCATTTCTAAAGTGTACTTGATCCAGAAATCATCTGTAAAAAAGGTAGCCTGAGCACTTATTCAATTGATACTCATCGTAACTCGTAACGTGCACTGAACTTGTCTCATCCTCCTGCCAGCATCTACAAGAACACCTGACGTCCAAAATCCATCAATTTCAAAGTACACAAGTAAGTAGATATATGTACCTACAAGATTTCTACGAATGCATGGTGTTGAACACTAGGCATCTTAGTTAGTGATATTTTATGATTTCCCATCATACATAGGCAGTACCGTCTCGATGTTTTTGCTTCCTATTTTTTCAGTGTATGTGTATACTCACCTACCTAAATTTGTTTCCTTTTCTTTTCACGGATGCACCACAAGAAGACAGCGCTGGCCCTGGCCTGGTTCCCAGTCTTGTTACTCGGTACATCGGTCTTGTACTCCATTAACGATACATGCCGTCAACGAAACAAGAACGATTAAATAAGCCCAAATCACTTGACCATGGGAAGAAAATGAACATTAAAAAATAACATGAAACAAGGTGAGGAACCTTTATTACCGTTGCAGTCATCGCATCCGATCTTGATTTTAATTTCAAGTCCTTAAACTTGGAATTTCAATTCAAATTTGAATACCGACAACAAAACAAGCAATAACCCACTGGATTAATGCTGCAAGCGACTACAAATACAAGGATTGTATCTCATCGAGTAACATATTGCAAAGTACAAAAAATCGAAATCAAACTAAACTGAATTCAAGCAATTCCAACATATTTTTTATTCCTCATAAAGTCATCGGCTTTGACTGTGACTGACTATAAACTACTTACAAACTAGACCTGACAATGTAACCACCGAATTATCCTATGCCTACCTTCAACCTTGCTTTTGTTTTTGTCTTTGCAATTAACTCTTTTATTACGGAGCAGAATGTTCATCACCGATGGATCGGCATCGAACTGCCAACATATTATGTACATTTATAATGTTAGGGAGATAAGGAGCATCCTGAAGATTTTACACCTGTCTCCTATACATATATATAATCATATACATCTTTGGCCTGTATTCCTTTATAGGTCTAATAATTTTAAGTTTAATATAACGAGTGTGGTATAGCTTAAGCGATGAGTGACTTTGTCACAGCTCTCCATTTGCATCCTCATCCAAGTTGGACACGGAAGTATTGCTGGAATAATGGCGACAGTAATTGGTGGGAAAGTGTCTGAGCTAGTGCCAGTGGTATTATAGTGGCAGTAAAAAGAATGAGAGTTGAATTGAAAGTTGTTAGAGTTGGAGTTGGAGTTGGAAATGATTTGAACAGATAATAAGAAACTGGAGATGGAAATAAACAAAAAATGTATAAAAACATAGACTAATATGAAACATGGATTGATTTTGATGCGAGTAGATACCTAAGTAGATAACTACGTGGTACAACAATCATAATAAATGTTTTACTTTGGTTTCTGCCTAACCATCGCATCACATCGCATCGCATCGCCGATTGGACTATCTGTGTGTAGATAGGTTGTTGGATTGTATTCTATTGTATCCTATTACTAATACAGAATTGAAGGGGGTTTATTGCAACTATGATCTGAAGATACATACAACAGTTGAAACTTTGAGAGTAGGACCAGAGCCAGTCGCTAGTCGCTAGTGCCAGTGGGACAAATTATTGTGAATTGAGAGAGCCGGAGTCAGAGTGTCTAAGATACAATAAAGATAAGATAAACATGGATTATTTCCTTGTATTTTATTATGATTTACTACTGACTACGATTGCAAGCTCAGACAACTTCAACTATGAGGTATTGAAGTATGCAGCGTGCGTGAGTACATTCCGTAATTTCCCTAATCAAGTACAAATCTTACATGCATCGGTCATTGGGGGTATCGTGTAAATCTTCATGAGCAGTGAGCAGAGCCGGACTGCAGATGCAGAGCTGCTCTCAGCTGTACACACAGCATTCAAATCAAAATCAACGAATTCCTCACACGAATTTCAACCTTAACTCAATAGGAGCTATAAAATATGGGTACTACTTATGTATTTGGGCCTACCTGGTAACCGGAGTACTAATAGCGAAGGAAGGCTCCTGCTTAAGTCCAAGCAATAACGGCTATTTATTTTATTTTCTGGTCTTTTACCCTTCCCTTTCTTAATCAAATTGTTTTCCTCAAAACTTCGTAAATCGTCATGATAGGATACATTTAAAGGTGCAAAAGGCAGTATTTAGTATTTAGATCGTTTTATAAAAATGCAAAACGTCGTACGCATATTGTTTTCAAAAAAGGGAAAAGCGTAGTAAAAACGTCATATAAATAGATCAATTAATAAATTAAAAATGAAGTATTTAGATCCCTTAATAAAAATTCAAAAACTTTATATTAAAAATTGACGTATTATTCATTCATTTACAGCCTGAAATTCTCCTATTGGCCACTGCCATTAACTTCCAAACAGTCCTATTTACACTACATCATTTAAAAACCATCGCTCTACTTTTGACTCTAAATAACAATGTGCTTTGCATCACCATAATTTCTATTTATTATGAACTTTGACTTGAAACTTGACTGCTGTTGGAAAGTACATAATTACAAGATTACAACTACACAGTTGTAAAGAGTCCCGAGTATCAAAGAAACCAAAATGCCTAATCATAACAACTTGCAATAAGTATATACCTACTTGAAACCTACAAACGAAACAATTATCATTACGATTTATATATTTGCATTGCTATGTCAAATGTGGTCAAGACTATTTAACTAAGGCAAATTATGCTTTAAATATTGGTTAAAATTTAGAATGTTAGACATTTAATTTGACGTTTATTTTACAAGAGGGAATGTGATAAATTCATTCCAAATAACTATAGCTGTTATATCGTAGATAAGTATAAAGCATAAACGAACACATGATGCCACTTAGTACAAACACATAATTATACGGAATCCACAACATATTACCTTCAACGTAATATGAATTCGTACAGTTGTGTACGTGTGTATCTACATCATGAATGAATTGGTCTGTGGAATATTGAAAAATCAGTCATGTTTCCGTTGAGCAATAAAACAGGTATGCCTTACACCTAAAAATAAGGTACTGAAATTTGAAATATGAGACTTGTACTTACCTACCCTCGGCATATTTCATTTTACCTACAGTTATATATATCATAGCCACAGCATCAATAATAAATTGCCCACCAATATCTGTATCAATTTCCCATCCCCTGTATCCTTATACCCATGGCTAATGCATGTAATTATGAATTGTATCCAATACTATGATACCATACCATAGCATTATCAATAGTAGCAATTATCCATATCAAATGTCTATGCACCTACTCGTAATATGCATGCAGAAGAGTGGTGATTAAAGTTTGAACGTTTTACGGTACATTAACATTATGATCGATAGATTATCGAAATATATCCACTACTCAATGATAGTAGTGCTCTTGGATATGCTCGGTGCTACAGGCTACACACTCGACTCCACTGCACATTCTAGAATAATAAAATGAATGAATTTCATAAAAGCAACCAACAATTTTATATTTAAGAATGAGTTTTGTAATTGAATAGATGTACTACATGCATATGCCATATTGCATATACATATACAGTAAGTTTGAGTCCCTAGTCTGGCCATAGACACAGTCATAGCCCCATCCGTAGCCATGGTCCTGAAAGGAATTCGATCTCGATCGAAATATGATTTGATTTATGCTCACTAGTCACAAGTCAGTGAAGTAAGAGTTAAGAGTTGGAGTTTGGCTTTGGTCAAAATGAAAAGATATAATATAATGCTAAATGCCCAGCCAAGTCGAGTCAAGTGAAGCCAAGCCAGGCCAAGCCAGCAGCCAACCAGCTGAGCCAAACTATCACTTGAATTGCCTACGAAGAAAAAGTAAATGCTTCAAAGTAAATGTACCACACCACCAAGCCTGACCGATCAACAAATCACTAGCTAACCACACTAAACTAAATTAATATGCTTTTGTACTTGCTCCTTCTTCTCTTCCCCTTCATCTCAAGTGCCTACATACAAACACACTTACGAGTACTTATGTACCCGTGTATAGAAAAGACGTGGAAATGGAATGCGATTATGAGATGATGAATCGATTAAAAACCCTCAACGAAATCAATGAGACACATAGATTCCAATTGGAAATCACAAATATCACTGTTTCACTTTCTTTTTTTCAAACAAAGTCCCGACCAAATGGCAAAGACAAAGACGAAGGCAAAAGCAATAGCAATAGTCCAACGAAGTCAATCGAAACCAAGCCAAACCAAACCACATAGAGATAGGCACAATTATATATTATATTATCATTTAATGCTTCAGGCCTTTGCTGGGTGTAGATAGGCATGTAACTATGTATGTACGCACTTGAGGTAGATGAGACGCAGGTATCTTGTCTTGTCTTGCCCTGTCTTATCCTGTCCTGTCCTGCATTGTTTTCTTGTACACATATGATTTCACTCATTCTTTCTGTCTGGCTGTCTTTCTGTAGCAAAAACAGTAACTATTAAATAGTAACAGTCTCTACGGATAGACAGTTGAACTGAACTAACCTGGCTTGGCTCGGCTTGGCTTGGCACTCAACTGACACTCTTGACTCTGTCTGCAGTCCCTTCTGTTGACTGGTCCTCTAGGTAATCGATAATAGAACATAATAAATAGTAAATAGTCTGTAGGTTGTTTTTGTTCTTGTTGTCGTTTTCGAGTTTGTATTCATATCTCCAATCGTATCATATCGTAGGCACTTTGAAATCAAAAAAAACTTTCAATTTTCTTCGAGTCTGTCATCATCGTACATAGTCATAGTATAGTCGTCGTTGGTAGTTAAGGTATACCGTTTGATTCTGTAGGACCGTTGAAGGACTGGGGAGTACTGAGAAGGTACTTTAGAGTCAGACCAATTCTCTTTCTACTGTTGAAGGGAAAGCTGATGAAACCCACTCGTTCTATTTCGTACCTGTGCGCATAAATATGTACATTGTAATGCCCATTTGTATAGGACTTCTTGAATCTTCTCTTGATCCTGGTCCAGGAGGCTTCACGTTTCCTTTGACTGTCCTTCAATAAATTACATCAGTAGGTATTTTTACATGAATTGCTAACGCTCAATTTGAGAATTGTGACCGAACTGAAACTTGTAGTTTGGGGTGTTTCATTATGTACTCTGATTTTCTTCTACTTTAATGGTTCAATGTGAGCAAAACCAAAGAGTTTTGTAATCTGGAGTACTGAATTTCTTCCTTTCTTATCAGCAAGCGAGCGTTTGTTCTCCATTAAATCAATTTCAGGTTTAAAATCAGGATTCCAGGTTTAAACCATATTTTGTCCAATAATCTCCGGGATTTGAAAATTCATCGTAGCTTGATCAATTTTAGAGATTAGAAATTGGGGCTGAAAAAAATCAGCAGGAATATAAGCAGCTGAAAGTTGCATTTTTAACTACTACATTGGTCAACAGAAACCCTAAATATTGTTTCATGAAGCACTCTATTTCTGCCTGAGCTGAATATTAGTAAAAAAAATACAGTGAAAATATGCTGTGTAAAATACTGTAAACTGTAACGCATACTGTAGGATTTGAAGATGAAAACTGTATAAGTTGGGCTGGAATAATCGCGGGTCGAAGACTGGAACAATCGCCCGATTGCCACCGTAATTATACGATTGTCCGCACTGTATCACTGTATTTATCTAGATATGTTAGCGATAGACGCTTACACGTATATTAGGTAGTTACGATTGGTGCATTAGGAATTAGGGTAGTTGTACTGATGGCGCGGTTGTGATTGGGGCCATAGTCTTTTTTTCAACTCGATTGTACATCCGTTTATTCACGATTGACACAGGATAGTAGATAGTATGGATGAAATGCATTAATGACAAACAGCTATTGTATAATTGCATAGAATGTTCCGTTAAAAATGTAAATTGCTCGTTAAAATCATTCAATGCTGTATAATTACTCATGCATATAAATCAATATCGATAACGATGCTGATGATGATGATCATAATCATTGACTTACTTCTTGAAGCTATGGGCAATTCACGTGTAGCAGATGGAGGTGAAATACTTGCAACATTTTTTACACAGTCCTTTTAGTCTCTAGTACGAAGACTATGGGAGACCAACATCAGTAGGAAGTTCGGGCCTGAAACTACTCCGAAAGGAGATTCGTCTACAGCACTTTAACACGTTAGACTTGGAAACTGTTAAAATTAATTTAAATGGAGTAAATATATTCCAAACATTCCGGTATTCCGGAAGATGATTATTATAATGACGGTGCTGATAATTATGATAGTAATAATGTTTACCGATTAAGATAAATAAATGTAAATGGAACATGATTAGTTACTTTTCATTGAGAAACTTGATCATGATTATTTTATTAATGAATAAAATTGAAGCTGTAGATATTACATCATTTAATGATTTTTGGTGCACACATATAATTATGCTCCATGTAGGTTATATAATTATCATATGTAATAATTACATATAAGTTTATCGATATATAATCTATGTAGTTGGTGTTTTCTTTTCTTTTCTTTTACTTTGCTTTGATTTTCTTTGATTCGAGTTGTTCTATGTTTGTAGTAGTACTATGTATGTTGTTGTAACCGTAACCGTAATCGTAATCGTAACGTAATACGTAACGTAAATGTAAAGTATTTTATTTATTAAGTAATATACTATATTTATATATTTTGTATCACTGAGTTTAAAACATTGAAAAGTTATCATAACTCATAATTTTTCATTATGACCATATGATATGACTTGACTATATATGACACTATAATGTAGTAATACTTCAATAGGTATACATTGATGTACCTATGTAACGTATTCGCTTCGGGTTTTCTGGATTTGTGGAATTTTGAGTTGGTTTTTATTTGTTTTCGCTTTTGTGCTGATGCTCACGATACAATGAGTTCCTTATCAATTATTAACACTAATGCTTAGTTAGTAGATACTTAATATTACATTTCAAAATGCATTTTCCCACTCTTAGTTTTCATAATCTGTATTTCTTAGCTGTTAACTTCTATAATGTTAGTCTATAATTCATAAATGCTGATGTAAGTAGTTTATAAAGTAAGAATTTGATCAAATGTCTGAGTACTTGTGATATGATTAGGATTGTTCAATTAACTAATCTATGTAGTAATTAATTATGGGGAGTTTGTGAAATTGTCGTCTAAGATGCACATGTGGTTAATACTGCTATTAATAAATTGTTAATATACTACAAATTGGTAAATGCATATTACAAATCCTGATTAGATAACTTCTTTGTATCATAATTTCATAACAGTAGTTAATAATAGTTATAGACTCGAGAGGATTTCTCGGATCTTCTAACGCTAACTCAAGCAACCAAGAGTGGTAGTTAATTCTGACATTATGTAGTAATATGCCTAATTATCATGTTCTTGGTGATTTCCCAGATAAAGATTATGCGTGAAAGAGCCTTTATAGTTTAGGTATTTGTAGTACGTGCGTCTTCGGTGCCTATTATTCATGATTGAGAAATGACATTGAAACCGGACCTACCTAAGTTGGAACCGGAACCATAGAATTGCACAATCGCAATGTACGTGTAGAATTCTGCGTTAGCAAAATTCAAAATTACTGCTTCACCCTTCACCCATAAATGTTTGAAAAGAATTTTAAAATTTTTCATTTCATTCCTGTATTTTTCCTATTTAATTTCCTATTAATATTAACTAATTAGTTGTAGCAAGTATCTATTTTAAATAGTAACAGTAATTTTTTTAGTAGTAATTAGTAGTCTGTTCTTCAGTATTTTATTTTAAGCTATGGTTACTACGTATAATCGTTTCGTCTTGTTTCGTTGTGCTAACATCGTATTTTCACTGTTAATCGTATGTTCATAATTTCCATTTCATCCAGTTAGTTTTTTAGTAGTTTATATGCTCTAGTCAAAGCAGTGTTAGAGGTGATTAGTTATGACAGTAAACATTTTATGTACCTATCTAGACTTTTATGAATATCAATTACCAATGGTGTCGTCGTCAGTGTTTTAAAATATACTACGAGGTCAGATGACAGTAGCAGTGAAAGTGTACTAAAATTTTTTTATTCTTATTTTAAAAAGTTGCAGGAGAAAAACTTAATGAATCTTAAATCGGAAAGTCAGAGGTCAAAGTACACGCCAGATTTCTTCCAGATTTTTAATTTTTTGAACAAATCTACATCATTATAATGTACTACACTTAATTTGCAGCATGATTCTCAGAAAGGGAAATTATTATTTAACTTTAATTTTCTATGCGCCACATTTTGTCTGCCGCCTTTCCTGCTCTTTTTATAGAGCTCAGTTTTATTTTTTTGATTAAAATATCATGTATGGTGTAGATTTACATTTACAACTGAAGTTTAGAGTAACTGGTGGATAACAATTAAATGGTTAAGAAAACTAGTCAAAGTCTACAGAGCATTACATTTTTGAGTATTAAATAATTGCCTACAGGTATTTGTATCCTACCAGGCTGATAGATAGATATTACAGATAGTGATTTGTTACACTTTGGAAATGATATAACTATGGATTATTGTAAATTGTATTTTGAGATGGTCATTTTATAGTATATAATTTATATTTTAAGTCTTAGGCATAGAAGAATCAGTACTCATGAAGAAAAAAATGTTTTTATTTGGTATAGACTTAAAAACTATATAAAGATGATGACGATCAACGTTGACGCTGACGGTATCGATAATGATCGACGATTGACGGTGACAGTGACGATGGCTATATTGACATTGACAATGTTTTTAACCGTGTAATTCTATATAGCATATTTTTTGACAGTGCAACCAAGACACAAGGGGGTACGATCATCGAAATTGCTATTTTTCAAAGTTCACCATTTTCATCCATAAATTAGGATGAAAATTAAAACTAGCTATTTGATGACGATACTGTTGTAAAAACTTAAATAAAAATACAAAGTGTACCCAATACATTCGTAGTACCTAGTACTTACAGTCTACAGTATAAAGGGGGAAAGAGTACAGAGCAACAAGAACAATGACAAAGACAATACATGAGGTACGCAATCATAATACATAATTATGTATATTAAATTATTAAAAATAATTATTATTGATATATCTATTATATAATGTTTAAAATATATTTATATATTTATCATATAATATGTTTTTGTTTATATCTAGCTACTAATTATAATAAATTGTATTAATATCTGGATTTGGGTCTGGCTCTGGCTAAAGTTCATAATTAATTTTAATTATTAGAACTATCTACCCTCCATAAATGTCTATACGTTTACATGGTGCAAACGTGAAATAACGACTAATGAATAGGTACACATGCGTGAAGAAAATTCAATTGACATATAATCAAATTATTATATGTAATTAACCCAATCATTTTTCCTTCTATCTTTTCTGAAAATATTCTAAATTCAAACTGCAAAAAATATGAAATGAAATAATGAGTACTATGAATCATATAATAATGAATAAAAATACTTGTGATAGAAAGGGAAAAAATACAAAGATAAAAATAACGACAGACGACTCCCTATCAGAGAAATGAACATCGACCTATACCTAAGGTGGATAAAAGGGAAAGCAATGAAGAGTTACCATTTAAAAATTAATATATAATTCTTCCTTACACTAAGTATAATTATTATTGATTATTATTCATAACCTATATTATAGTATAGACTATTTATTTAATTGTTTTTGATATTTTGCAGAAATTATGTGATACTTGCAAAAATGCAGAAATGCATATCTATTTATAATTAATAGTGTAGGCAAAAGTACTAGCATAATCATACCATCAAAAAGTGCTGCTAATAGTACGAGTTTTAATAATTCCAAATTGCTATGATGCGACAACCTTGAGTGCATATATATATAATATCGCGTAATTGTAGTTATTTCGTACTTTTTCTCATGGTTGTATATTTGTAATTTTATTCTAGTACAATAATAAGCACACATCGACAATCGATGCCTACCTATAAAACTATCGATGCTTTTCATACTACGTAATTAGTAGTTACTTGTGTGTATACCTCGACACAGGTATGCTTGTTAGACAAGAGTCATTATAGATACGTAACATTACAAGCCGCTGGAGTTGAGATATGTATGAGTTAATTGTGATTATGTGTAAAATTTGAGTATGATTATATTCACCTACTGTATAATACTAATAGTAGTAGTAATAATGATAGTAATAAAGTAATAATATTATTTGTTAAGAGACTTAAATGTTGAAAAAGTTTGATGTTTTGTTTTCATCAGATTTGAAATGCAACATGAGTACAGTTAAAGAGATGTTTGGAAACATTACCTACTACCAACTTACAAACAAGAAGGACGACAAGAGGAAAGTGAGATGGACATACAATAACTATTCTAGCTGTTTTACTAAAGACAATAATGTTATGATGATGTTTAGACACTCACATGCCGTTTCATGTGCAAGGATAAATGATCCGATCGAGAGAAGGCTCGATCACAGAGGCGACAGTGAAAAGGACGATCCCCCGTATGCTTCCTATAGTGTCTGGTCAATTCATCGGATCGGGCAAATTTCCATCCACATCCCTTCCAATTACATTGGTAGGGCTTCTCTCCCGTGTGGGTTCGCAAATGGGCTTTCAAATGGGATGACTTGGTGTAGGTTTTACTGCAACCCGGATGGGAACAAGTGTGAGTTGTGACTTTTTTACGGCCCCAGCCCCGCCTTGGCCTCTTGCCATTACCACCACCTTTGCTCAATGGATCATGATTCCCATGGGATCCCCTCGAATTTGGAGGGGGGACTAGCGCTGGGTGCTGACTTTGATTCTGAAGATTTGTTGAAGACACAGAGTTGCTGGACACGACGGATGATGAAGTCAAAAGTTCGACCAGATTGGGTGACGAAGGCGGTGTCATCACCTTTAATTGAATAGGCAAGGCGGCAGTTATGGCTGATGTGCTTCCAATTCCAGATCCACTTCCAGTTCCCGTTCCAGCTCCACTTCCAATGGCAGCCGAACTACTACTATGATTAAGGTTATGGTTCTGGTACAGACTAACAGTCACTGGAGAATTCTTGCCAATCACACTACTCACACCACACTGAACTCCGAGCGTAGAGATACTGGGTAAAACTATCGTCTTTTGAACATTACCATTTCCATTGCTCAACAATGACGATGACGTTGAAGATGACGAGGATGATGTGGACGATGAAGACGACGACGACGACGAAGAAGAAGATGACGATGATTGGGATGACGGTGACAAAGAAGCAGAAGATGCCGAATGAGAAATTAATGCTAGTGATGGTTCGATTGAGCCACCAATTCCACTAGAACCATTGACATTGACGTTGACACTTGATGACCTTCCCGAATGACTACCACACATGACAATAGTGCCATTCCTACTACTACTATTGCCATTGCTATTGATACTACCGATGATCATAAGACTACTACTATTACTCTTACAGTTACTATTTGTTTCTGGACTGGCGGGAGGGGACATTTGGCCATTGGTGTAGCTATTATTTGGAATCACAGTCATGATGGCGTCATATTCTTCAAGATTGTTGTTGTTTGTACAGAGGGAGTGAGAGGACCGGACAGGGACAGCTAGATTTCCTATCGGTGGCAGCGTGCTGGTTGTGGACATTGAACCCGGCGACATATCCAATAGTCGCGGCGGATGCTCGGAATTCAGAGTAAGGATATTATTACTATTAGTACTATTTGACGGGTTCATGTTAATTGTTAGACCGGCATTGCTAGTATTGTTACCAGGGCTACTTAATTGCAAACTTAGAGCCGTATGGACTGTAGAGTCTCCGCCGACTTGCTGATGTTGATCTTGGTGCTGATGCTGATGGCTATGGCTTGTCGCATTATGGTTGTGGTTGTGAGCCTGATTATGATTTAAAGTCGGGTGGTTGTTACTGTTGTGATGCGGATGAGGCTGAGGATGATGATGATGAGGATGTGGATGGGAAAGTGGATGGCTCTGTCCATGTCCATGACTGTGGTTGTGGTGATGGCTGTGGTTATGGCTATGGCTGTGAGGTTGATGACTATTGGTGATTGTTGTGAGGTTGTTGCTGTTGTTATTGTTATTATTGTTGTTGTTTGTGCTGCTGTTGTTAGCGGTTGGGAAGAATGAGAGATCTTCGGCTGCTCGATTAATTAGAAGATCCAGATCAACGTAATCTTCTGTGCTGCTATATGAAATGGGAATCACCGATGTGACTGTGGAGGAAGTCTCTGAAGGAATTGAAGGAAGTGTCGGAACCAAGTCGAACACCATTTTTGTGCGATAGCAATCTGGCCCGGGAGAGACAGAGTGGATCTGCTGATACGTAGGACCTTCCGAGGGTGACAGCGAGGACACTGACTGACCTGCCAGTGGAGACTCAGAACAACGTCGGGTGGACGTGGAGGATATTGAAGAACCCGTTGGGCTGGAAGGATCACTCATAAGGCCTCCCGAAGTGTCTGAGGATGCTTCACCCAACAGCACACTCTCAATATCTTGCCACATCTGCAAATAGATTCAAAAACATTGCAAATAAATAAAAAAATATGAAAGGTTCGTTAATCAACAATTTTTCACATACTTAATTCATTGACTCATGAAAACATTGTACTCATCCTTTCTTTGTCACGCTTAAACTTTAGTACTAGCACCTGTCTAATTGAATAAGCCTGCAAGAGATTCATTCAAACTTTCCCCATTCTAGCTTTGCAGCAAAGGAAATGTCTCCGCTGACTAAACAGAATCTACAGGGAATTACGATGTGCAAAATATACAGCAGGGAAAGGCATTCTTTCAGAAGATATAAAACGGTCCCTTCTGTTCCATTTTAAAAACACTAATCAACTAATACCCAGTTTTTAAAATATGCAAAAATTTATGCTTTTTGTACATGTTGAAACATCGTGTTTCGTTATTTAAAACATATTTTCTCTCTCATAACAGTATGGGTTTACTGTATCTTAAAAACAAAGAACAAACATTGATAACACATTTTGCACCTTCAGCAAAATCTAGCATATAGACATTTTTACATAGGTATTTATACATGCCCAATTCCACTAAATTCCAATTCACGAAATCAGCCTGAATTTTGATGAAACTTTTTTTTGCCTTGAGTAATTTAGCAATTTTTTGAGCAGATGCAACAGTTGCAACGCAGCCCCATTATTTAAATGTAAAGTATATAGGGTGCTAATGATTTGCCTAAACTATTTACATGATTCAAGACATAATTACGGGGCCACGATCACGGAATTCAATGTAATAATGTAAAGCAGTGCAGTGCATTGATGTGGAATGCTGATGAGCGATACGGAATACGGACACGGATACCGTAATGAAAAATACATCTAAATTACAAGACTATCCTTCACGATCGACAATCCACAATCCTGTACTATACAGACTCTCCGTACATTAGAATAATTTCTATGTCTTTACAAATTGAAGCATCGCATCGCAACGCAACGCACTCCCTTCACTTCGTTTCGCTTCGGTATGTCGGTGTCGGTATTTATGAGAAGATTGAAGATCTGTAGCCAAGTAGGAGAAGCAACATCACCATCGCAGCATCACCATCACCATCAATTTCAGCATCAAGAAGAACATGAACCAAGCCAAACCAGCTGCTGATGATGATAATAGCTAATAGCAAAGGCAATGCAATGTAATGCAATGCGATGTAGTGTAAAGTGTAAAGCAACGACTTGAAATCAAAATCAAAGACAGTCGTCCATTATTTCTCTATACGCATTGAGTTGAGGATTCAGGTTAAGTAAGTCAACATTTAATCCAAACTAAACCCTCTGGATATCAAAACAAAACCCAAACCAAAAGCACAAACTAAAGCCAATTCAGAGAAGCTATACATACCTTACAACATACCATGCATATGTGCATACCTTCCTCCAAGTTAATTTCAACGAGGAAAAAGAACGGAATCAGAATCAGAATGAGAAAATACGATGCCTAGAAGGAAAAAGATACAACCCTTGTATATTCCTTGGTTTAGTGAATAGTGTCTATTTTTTCATGAAAGCAAACCTGAAGAGAACAATCCTTACAGAACACAGATAAATAAATGAGTTTAGCTCAGTTTAGTTAAGTTTCGTGGTGAGAGAAACGTGCACGACGTACGGTAGAAAAGTGCTGCAAATAATCCCTTCCAGCTTTTTTTCTCACGTTATCAAATCAAATACTATGCAATGTATATTTATTTATTTGTATGTTGGTGTTGGTGTCGGTGCTGGTGCTGGTGCTGGTACTACCATGGCATAGGTATATACCTACATATGATTGTAATTTGTAGATTGGTACGTTCATTTGCCTCTTCATATTGAATTCTGTATGTATTGGTTTGGATTGGATATACCTTTCAATAATTATTTGTCTTTATTATACAGGTATTGTTACTGTTCCTGCTGCTGTACTTAGGTACATGATGATGCATTACAATTACAGCTGTGTACCAATTAGAGACAGAAATACCTACTCTTCACCTGTCGAGGGCACATTTATTTTCTACCTCTTTCTATTGTATTCCAACTCATCATCAGCATCACCATCATCATCATCGCATCGGTGTTCGTGAGTTTTTACACTTTTTATTTAGGTGCTCGTCTTGTATTCTTGCAACCGTAATTAGTAACTATTAGCATTTATAATTTATTCCCTCGTCTAATATCAATGACTCAAATACCATCACCGTCAACATTAACAAATTGCCAGCTTCTTCACATTTTCTCCTATCCTGCCTTTCTTTCAATTACGCAGGGTACACTGTAAAAGACCATCGTCATCATCATCATCAACATCATCATTAGTATCATCAGTACACAAGAAGCCTTCATGATTTTCTCCAAGCAAGATAGCCGTCTTTTACAGCACACTAATATTAATATGAATTTTTATTCTTTCAGTTTATTAGTGTTTAGATAGCAATGACAATTCGTTTGTATAAAGTTTGCCTTCTCATATTCACTAATAATATATCCTCTTTCATTCAATAATTTAGGAATCTGAATCTTGGTGTAATTATCCTGTATGGAGAGTATTTAAATTCACAAATTAAATTCTCACACTTTTCTCACGTTTCACGTTGATTGCATTTTGCTTCAATATTGTTAGCCACTTTGTGTATTTGTGCTGTTGCTGTCGGGTCTGGTTCTAGCCTGGTGCTATTATCTGTATTAGTGTTATTTACCTATTCTAAAAGTTTACTGTGTACAACTGTAAAGTAGCTGTATGTAGGTAAAAAGTAAACCCAGTACAGGTATCAAATTTCAGTTGTTTGCCGTTGGTATTAGCCGCAATGTACTCTGCAATCATTTGTCATTAGGATTACGATAGGACGATTACAATTTAGAATTTATTTCTACCTTACTCTGTAAATACTGTTTCACCTTCACGCTTCTTGCTATGTTTCCAATTATCTATATACATGTTACTTTTTATTTCCTTTTACTTTTCCCAAGTCACTATTGAGCAGTTAGAATATTTGTAGCCAGGGTATCCAGCCTACTGTGGTTTTTCAACTACGTATTCCACTACCATCACATTTAAGATAATACTAGTAATACAGTGAAATATCTTCATTAGTTCATTCCTAGTAATGCACTAAGCTAACAAACGGGAAACTAGGCATTAGTTTTTTTCTAATTTTCCTACAAAAAAAAATGCGAGCAGCAGAAATAATGATAATAAAAGCTTAGATTTAGTTTTCATTAATGTTGACGTTGACGCATCAACTTGATGCACTTAAAGCGTTGGTAAATAATACTAATGATAATAATACTCTGCATACCACAGTGGAGATTGAACGCATTTTTTTGTAATTACAGGTATAGGTGATTTTCGTCTTATGAAATGATGGCATGGTCATGGCCTCAAGCAAATGATGATGCGAGGCGATGTGATGTGCATTAAGAAAGTACTCGGAAGGATTATTTTATTTACGACGACCGGCGACCAAAAACCAAACCACGACAAGACATGGCAAGGTAAGACTAGGCAAAGGAAGGCAGAGACAGATAAGAGAAAGAAAGAGACAGCCTGATCCACAAGTGATGATAGGATGGGATGGGATGGGTGATGATGATGATGATGATCCTAAATAAAATGATGATCATCTGACGACATCAAAGGCAGAGGAAAGGCTGGAAGGGTGTAAAGGGGATTATTAACAGAGTAGTACAGTGGTTGTGGTTAGAGCACTTAATGCATGCTCTTCCCCACTCTAAACTACACTCTCGCATTGCGCTGCATGTCGGACTTTTAATCACTTCTTGGAAACTAATTATGGTCGAGAGTAGACGTGGACACACACGTAGTAAACGGCAGCAAATTCAGCGTATCTTTCTGGCTTTTTCTTCTTTCCTTCGTCGCTGGCTGTATGTCCTCTTTTACTCTTCTTCGTCTTTGAATCTCACCTAGCTTTACTTATACATTGCTAATAATTTTATACCAGGTATACGCTTTGCGTGTGAAATTGTTTCCTAATTGTATTACCTAATTCATTTCAGTTTTTACGCACTCCGTATTTCAAATCTTTGGAAAAATGAGAATTTATGAAAATGTTCAGTGTATTATTATTTTTGATATTTTCAAGACGGATGATATAAACACAATGCCTTGTGAGATACTCTATGTCAACTTTTGACTTTCAAAACTTGGAGAGAGAAGGTAAAGCTGCAATAACTCCATCATTATGTGTGGCGCCCATCAAAATTTACAAAAATATGTGGGTTCTATACAAAATATCTTTATGAATGTGAATTTTTGAACTAGGAGTTTGTAGGCTTATGCTGCTGTGCACGTTAGTAAATTACACTATGCTTATTGCCTTGCATATTACTTGTGTTTATATTCAAATGTATTTCGGTATAGCAAAAATATGGATCGTAAGAATTAATTTCGGTACACCTATAGACACCACATTTCAGGTTCACATCACATTTACATGTTAAATGTTATTTGAAACATCAAAATGCGGCGGTGTAAAATATGAAAAAAAGCACCAAATACCAGATTCAAACTTCGCTTTGAGTACTAGTAGCGTAATTAAGTTTTTCCCTGTTGGAACTTTTCTGGAAATTTTAAATTGAAAATTGTGGCTTTGTATGTAATTACTGTTTAATCTTTTCTAAAAACGTTAATTTTATTACTTTTTGAAGCTACAATTCTACAATTTTGCATGATTCAAAATTCTGAATTTTGATTTGTAAATAAAAAATCAACTGTGTGTCTGTGACTTTGCTTGTTACATAAACAGTGATACGAAACAACTTCTCTTCCTTTAGTTTCCTTTTTTGTTCCTATGTAGTAAAACATTCCACACTGCCAAACAAGATTTGAAAGAAAATATACTGAAAATGAAACTTGAAGCAGTTCTTCATCAGTCTCCTTTCTTACACTTCAGACTCTGAAGCTGACTTTGACGATTTTGAGCAATCATCAGTTACAGAAAATTGAGAATCCAGTTACCTATTCAGTACAGTATAAAATTACCGACTAAGTCCGAGTATCGAAACCTCAACCAGTGCTGTGGTTGCAAATGTATACATATAGCTAATATGTATAATATGTAGGTAATATACTATAATATTATTACCTATTACTACATACATATACACACATGGTTTGTCTTACTTCATATTTCTACCATGTATTTACATTGTATGTATTTGCCTTTTTCGTAGCATTATTCTACCTATTTGATTCTAGAGTATTGTTTACCACTGTGCGTATGTAATTATACTGCCTATCACCTCGGTCATATAATTACACTGCAGGATCTCCCAAATATTACATTTCCTTTCTCATTTTACATTTTCATTTTTTGTTTCCGTCTGCAATTTCATGGCATTTAATTCAATACGCTATGATTTCATGGTGGTTGATTTTGAGTCGTTTTCGTTGAGTGTGCCAGGTCGATGTTGTTGTTGATGCTGAAGTTGATGCGATCGTTATTACAGCAACTAGTTCAAGTTGCATGAAAGTGAGTTTGTCTATCGCATCGGTGTCTGTCCGTCGGTCGTCCCGTCGGTGTCATAAGAAGCGAAACTGAAAAAAACGAGCACCTCATCCTCTACACAATGATAATGATAATGTTGTGCGATTGTTCTGTATTGTGTTGTGCTTTGTAAAACAAACCAGCCAAGTCTGAGTCCTAACAGGTAAGGAAGCGGCTACAGCTGACTTTGTATTTTTACCTGTTTAATTATATCCAACCTGAATAATAAATTGTATATGCAATGCAACCTATCTGTACAAATAACAACATAATCTCAAGAAAAACAATAATATTTTCCATCTAACAAGGAAACCTGCACTGTAGTAACATGCAATGCAACATATGCAACTGAAGCGAAAGAAAAAATAATTCTATTAATTTATGAAGAACACGTATCGTCATCGACATCGACTACGGCGTCCACGTATCGTATCCAAATGCAAATCCAAATCCAACTAATTATATGCGAACGCAAGTTTTACTCAACTTGCTATTTACTCTGCAAAAGGAAAAGGAAGGAAAAGGAAATAAAAACTCTGATTCTCTAATTCACAATCACAATTCTCTGTAAAACTACATGTACACGTACTTTTATTTCTGGTTCTGTCTAATTTCATTTCAGTCTGAATGCAAACAGGTAAGAAACGAACACGATTTTTCATATTTTCATTTTTTCCTGTTACCTTTCGTTTCAGTTTGTTTTATTTTGTTGATATTGTACATACGTACGTATCATGATATACCATACGTGTGATTACTGATATACTCGAGTCAGACTGGTTTGGTGTTTCGACTCTTATTCTTAGATAAAAATACGATTGCGATTGTAATTGCGATTGTTTTACTATTATTCTATTATTGTTTGCTCACTCATTACCCATGATTCAAAACTAATACCAGACTTGACTATATAATTATGAATGTAACTATACACATATACCAGGAACGCATAATTATATTAATGATCAAGATAATGGTTGTAATCATAATGTCTCTGTCAAAATTAATAATATCATTTTTTATTGTGTTTTATTTGATTTTTGTATTCGTTTGTTTAGATAGCTGTATCTGGGCCAAAGTTCAGTTTGGTAGGAGTGCAATTTATTGCTAATGTGTGTTTATGGGATGTACGTGGTGACTAGTTTGTACATTGTGAGCAAGCGTCATTTTCCCCTCGTTCGAAGTTGAAAGTGTTAGAAAGCAAAAGCAAAAGTTGAAGTTGAGGCCGGAGCACATGTCCAAAAGTCAAAACCGAATCCAAACGCAAAACAAGCTCCGCCTTATTGTCGGTATTCGTACCGGACCGGCGTCGACGTTGTCAGTGTCTATATTCTGTGTTCTAGCGCAAGTTTTTCTCAATTCGCTTGCTTCCAATCTCTCGTTCAAGACGTGGTCGATTCACTACTCACAATCGAAAAAAATAATGCGAAGATGAAAGCAAAATAAATCGTAGGACAAACGAAGAGAACTAGCGCCAAGCCACTGGCAATAGCAACTTCTAAGGAATTGATCAAAGAATTAGAATTTGGCGCAGTTTTAAAAGCACACTCAGCGCATTTGAATTGCACAATCGCGATCACGATGCATCATTTTGTATTGTATAATAAATACTATAGGTAATAATAGACATGTCTATTTCCGTATTCTTTGCCTCAAGTTTGTATGGTACATATACCTACGTATTTCATAGACGTTTTTAGTCGAATCCAACTAAAGGAATTATCATTAATATGATATTGCTTAAGGCTCATCTACTCTTCACTTTAACAGCCGAGTGAAGGTAAAGTTTCTACTTTGTGACCATAGCAATAGAGTTTTACTTATCCTTGCTATGGCCACAAAGTAGAAACTTTACCTTCCCTTGGCTGTTAAAGTGAAGTGTAGATGAGCCTTTAAAGATAGACAAAAGTAAGAAAATTAATTAACAACATTTTACAAGTCAAATTTTCTCAAGACGAAGTAATCAAATTGATTGGTTAATGGTATCCAAGTACAAAACAAACAATATACGCAAAAACAACAGCAAGCAATACAATGGATATTATATTGAAAAAGAAAATGAAACTAACAATCTTTAACTCTTGAAACGTAACAAAAAGTAAACGGAATTATGGCTCAGTATAATCTCGAATAAACTCAATTTCTTCGAAAAAAAACAAAACAAATTAAATTACCCACCAAAGCAAGCCATAAAATTCCGATTCATTACAAAGTTTTCCGTTCCATTGTATTTTCTTGTGCTATCTTCCCACTCCAGTCACATCCACAGTAAGAGTCGTATAAGCAGAACTTGGTACAAGTACAAGATTCAAAGAATTTCAAATTTAAAAATCTATAAAGAGGTCACAGTGTTGCAGGAATACTTGAAAGATAATAACAATATAGTTTTATCTACCAATCTACCCCCGTAAAAAGCTGAAGAGAGGAACAGAGGGAAGCAAGAAAAATGAAATATGAAATGAAATCAATGTGACTAAGGAACGCAATAAATTGTTAACACATAATAATAAAAGTGTAGGTACTACTACAACTACTACAGTCACCACAATATACAGACAGAAGAATGACTATCAGCTACTGTTTGAAATTCAGTTGGATTAATGCCTGCCATCGTGATCGCCATCGTGGTGTAAAGTAAATGAAGTTGTTCTTCTTTTTTAAGTTTTCAAACTGCTTCCACTTTTACCCATTAATTGGCCCTGTCATATAACCATTAGATATTTTTATTTCATTACATGACAGTATTACGATTACGACTACGACTACGACTATGATACTACGATTCTTGAAAAAAAAGTAGATTTAACTTTATTTACCATTTTTATTATATTTGTTATGTATTCTTCGTCTGCCCTGCTTCAACATCCCCACTAGCACGTTCTTCAATCCTGCGATTCTATAACTAGGCTAAGTGGTAACTATAGGTAGTTGCAATACATTTGTATTGGATTTTTTAAAAGTTTTCAATGTAAGTAATAAATAGTAATAGGACTGCGATGCGCTGCAATGTATAATTACCTAAAGAATAAACCAGCTATTACCATCCCTGTATTATTGACCATTTTTTGTATGAGGCATGAGGAAATGGCGAAAAGTGCTCGTAAATGTGGGAAACTTCCAATTAATTGTAATTATTACTTTCTGATTTTTCTGCAGTGTTCTGTGTACACTGTGCCTATAATTACTTATACGAAATACAATATTAGATTTCGTATACCTACATGTCTTACACGTATCTACAAAGTGTACAGAAGATGCAAAAAATTAGTCAAGAAGAACAAGAGCACAGTCGTATCTCATCGTATCGTATGGTAATGGTAATCGTACACTTTTCAGATGCTAGGATGGGGTAAGCTTACATGTAAAAGTCTTAACTGTCAGACAGACTGAACGTAACTTTTCAGTTTTGAACAAAAGAAATCCATAATAGAACAAGAACAAGAAAAATAAAAGGGAAATACTGTATCGCAGTAGCAGCAACACAATGCAAGACATTTCAAGTCAAGTCAAGTCAACAAATCAAACAATAGCTTGCATTTTTGACTACAGTGTATATAGTCTAGTGTAATTTCATTAGACATGAAATCAACATATGTATAATATTACCACCACCAGCAAAGCTCACAATCAGAACAGAACCAGAACCAAAAGAAGAACCAGTGCTAGAGAACCATCACCGGTGGTACAATTAATTACACGTAATCTTTACCTAACGGCCTACACAACTTGAAGGAAGACACTTACGCGCGCCCGTATTGTTCTCTTATAGTGATGTATTGCTATTACCAAGATATTCCTATTATTACATTACCATATCTTCGCCGATATTTCTAATGCAGTTTTGCTTGTTGTCTTCGTTAATGTTGTTGAAGGTTAAATTGCAGCTGCTGGCTGCTGCTTCAACTGTAGCAAGTAGCAATATTATCACCATGCATAGTTTTGTATGCATTTAGATCATAGATGGTATCGACTTTTTAAAAAAGTTCAAACTCGCTCTTTCTATGTACACGATACATTCTTGAAAATGGTGGAACGTGTTTTCATAATTAATTACATGTTTTTCAATACTTGCCGAGCTTGGAAATTACACCTTTCCGTGGAATTACCTGGTTTCTGAAAAGGTGATAATTTATTGTGCAGTGTGAATTTTTCAAACTAAATATGTGCTAATTACATTTTGAAAATGGAAAGACAGGTGCTTCTGACGTATGTTGGTTCGAAAAACTTGACAAGAAACACGTTTTACTTTACGTAATTCTGTTTTTTTTCAAATTTCGCAAATTATTTATAAAAACCTTCCTTGCTTTATTTTAATTCAACAAGTTTGTCCTTTTCCTTTCAGAGATCAAACGGCGTAAAGTTTTTCGATTTGTTCTTTCGGAAAAGTTGGACCTACACTTTTTGAAATGGTGTAAAATGTTCCAACAAGACTTTTAAGAATGCTCTGGCAACCTACTTTGAAAAATAGCACGTTTTATTTTCTCACTTTGGAAGACGGGAAAGTGGTTGTGGTTAGGGACAAGGTTTTTTTAAATGTGTATTCAAACGAAGCTACAGCGTCTTATAATAACTGAATATAAAGAAAACTGAATTTTCTGCTTATAATTTTGAGACAATGTAAGCACCACATTTTGTTCTTTCCAGAATCACTTAAATACTACGCTTTGCCCTTGTTCAAGAAATACAAGCAGGTAAAACATGACTGTAAAAAGGGTTACAGAAAAATGCAGATTCCACCGTACATATAATTTCATCAGCATCAGCGTCAACGACGAAAATTCTACGTAGGTATGTATGCAAAGGTGTAGCGATGAGTTAGAATAAACGAATAAAATGGTGTAGAAGAGAACAGCACCGTATTATTTATTGACCTGGCTGTCGTCGCCGTTGTACTCGTTGTCGTTATGGTTGTCACCAGTTAATTGCATGTACGATAAACCATTGCCATTCATTTGTCATAAAATAGGAAATAATGTCCTCTACCTTGCCATCCCAATTAAATTAAATAATCAGGGATACAATAAATTTGTGAGTCGAATAAAAGTAGCAATAACTTGAACGTAAACGAGGAGCTGCGTAGATGGGAACCATTTAAAATGGAATAAAAATCCGCGTGGTTTGTTTCACTTCATACTTCATACTTTTTTTTGCACTTGACTTGTGGTTGTTGATTTTCCTGACTTTGATTTCTTCATTTATCGCTTCTCATTCTTTTGTATTCTTTAAGAAATACTCAAGTCTTTATGAAGGAATCGTATAAAATTCCTCAAAGGTAATTTCAAACAGTTTCCAATTATCCGTTCACAATAGCCGTTCTCCATGTTTCAGTCGTATACAATTTACAAAATCCATCGTAAAAATGTTTATTCAATTAGGTAGCTACATCTTTGAGGGTCAGAGGAGCACCGGGAAAAAATTAATATTTTTATGAGTTATAACTTATTATACAGCTAATAAGAGGGTGGCACATGCTATACAGTTTTATAGAAATATTTTCTTTTTTTGTAAAAATATAAAATTCAGCCAAACATGAGATACGGAAATGATAGTAATGGTGATAATAAATGCGCATTTGGTAGCAGACTTAAAAAGTTTTTGACGATATTAGATTCTATATATGTATTATGCCTATTCAAAGGTGCAGGACATGAAATTAAATGAAAACTAGCAGATTTTCTTGTTTTAAATTTTTCCAAAACAGTTAGATTTACATGTTTTCTCAAAACTAGCAGATTTTTATTTTACACTTTTTCAAAAATAATCAGATTTTCATGTTTTGCACTTTTTCAAAATCAGATTTTCATATTTTGCACTTGTTTAAAACTTCAAGATTTTAATATTTTAAACTACCAGATTTCCTTTTTTCTAAAGTAAAAATGTTGAATTTTGTATTTATAACAAAACAATTAATCTTTTCCCCTTAAGATCTTAAGCTAATGGTAATAATCTAATGCTATTCCAACCTTTTTCAAATACTTTATTGCGTTTTTCTGAATCATCTTAAAAAACTGTTTGTGTGATCCTATAAGGTTTCAAAATACAGAGACTTCCATAGAAAATTAACAAAAGTAAAGCAAGACCTACCACGATGTGAATATGCATAGCATAATAATATATGTACCTCGTATAATAGGAAGAAAAAGGCTAATTAGGGCCACACATATCAAATATCGATATGAAACATAAACAAATCTACATTACACCTTTGAGTATGTCCGCTCTCGTGTTGAATTATGAATTAATCAAGAATTTTCATGTCCTATGTCATCATTATTCAAAATCCAGATCAACAAGATTCACAAGTGACAAAGCAAAGGTTAAAGGAAAGCAAAACAAAAGCAAAATATAAACAAACCATCAGCAAAGTAGAGGCAATAACGAAAGCAAAGGTAAAATAACAAATAAATCAGCCGAAATGACACAAGCCAAAGGCAAAGGCACAGTACGAAAATCACAATTCACAAATCACAACATTTAGCAAGGCCACTTGTTTTGACTTGATTTAATTACAATTTGCAATTTTCACAATAATAATAATTTAGTAATAATAGTTTAATTGTATCATAATTTCATGGGAGACACTAACGACCAAACATGATGCTTACACACAAGCATGCATAAGCTACTCGAAGACCGACCCAAAGGCAGCATAACCAAGCACAAGACAAGATAACCACGCATAACTTCAACTCGTCACCGTCCGTCTTTGTCTTTGTCTTGACTAGATTCCATCGCTAATTTTCCTCTCGATTTGTTCCACTCACACGTTTACTTTGTTCTCACACTTTGTTGTGTATTTCTATGAAAAATGCTGCTCTCGCAATTTAACAATTTAACCCTTGTGCTCAACCTTCTTAACTCCTTACTTCACTCATTCATTCATATAGTATTATCACAGTTTCCAATAGTTAATTCTTATGCATTGCATTTATTCCTTTTTCTTACTCTCGTTTTCCTTTTTTCTCCTTGTGCTTCTCACAGTTTCTTTGACTTGGCTTGACTTTTACAGTGTGAGGCTGCCTTTGATTTTTACGAGCAAATTACCTGTTAACCTGTATTTATTGTGCTGGGATAATATAATTTCATATCATAATACCATACAGTACCATTTCACAAACACAAACTTGTACTTTGGTATATTCAAACGTAGTGTCATATAATATTGTCAGATCCCTTACTACCTGGTGTCTACATAGCACTTGGAAACTGTTAGTGTAATTGGAGTATATATATCATTACTACTAATATAACTATAACTCGACATGACAATATCTTGCCTTGTCCTGTCCTGCCTGGCCTGCTGTCTTGTCTTGTCTGCCTTGTTCACAACTCTTCTCCTCCACTCATTCTATTAGGTATATTATGTGCTCTCTATGTAACTCTAAACTCCAAAGAAATCTACATAATCCCATATGTATCCTATATCCATGGTATATCCTTGTTGACACAATATAAGATTACCCTATCCCCTATCTCCTTTCCACTACCATTAGTCATATCTCCATGACCGTCCTTTTATTCTATCCGTCATCCATCGTTCCTATATACTTGCGTTTTATTGCTCCTTTTATTCCCTTCTCCGTTCTGGTTCTGGTTCTGGTTCTGGTTCTAGCCCTGTTTGTGGTTTCGATCTTCATATAAAAATTCATTGTATTATTTATTCGGTACTTTTCATGGGAAAAAGAAGCGACAGAGCCATCATTGATAGTTAATGTGTAGAATTTATTGAGTCAATCAAAACCTGTCTGGGAGATTACTACGCTAATACAGATACAGCCTGTTCTGGTTCTGGTTCTGGTTCCCTTCCATTACCTTGCATTACCTGGAGATTACTGTCCGTGTTTTTTTAAATCTTACGAAGGTAGTACTTCAAGTAGGTATGCATCACTAGAGTTACAGTTGCATGTCTTGCAGTGCTTGATCACTACTACTAAAACTATGACATGGAAAGCATAGGTAATTTTAAGGAATACAGATAAAAATTCTGCTTGGAGTTATAGTATAATTTGGTATAGAGCGTAATGCATAGCTGATAATAATTCTAGTTAAAAAGTGCAAAGCGGCAGTACGTAATTGCATGTTGACACCTTTGAAAATAATCAGTGTGAAATTCAATAATCACTTGTGTCTTTAAGGAAAACAAGATAGTTCGTATTAAGGTTGCTAATGCGAGTAGTAATAGGTACTCAGGTGCACACAATCGCATACAAGTTTTTGCAGTAGTGTCAAAAGTGGAATGTGTCGTCTGATTCTCATCTTGTTCTGACTTGACTTGGGTTACTTATTAACTTACCTTTTTTCAGAAGGATAGAATATGATATCTGGGTATGTGTGTACCGTAGATAGTGTTTTTGATACAAAATGAAATATGCAATGGCTTTTGTGTCAATTGCGCTCTTTTGATAGAACGCTTTACGATTTATAAAATGCACGAAAAACATAGTCTTCATTGGTTTAGAGAAAGTTTAAATAGGAGATTTTGCTCCTTTTACGAACTCGTAGATAAAACTTTCTGATCTTTTCAATTAAAATGACGGGAGTTTTTGACGGAATCAAAAGAGTAAAAATAAAAATTTTCAACTTTTCAAAAACCTTTAAATGTAACTTTTTACCTTTTAAACACACAATAGGTTTTTCTCCTTTTTAAACCCTCAAATAAAACTTTTTGCAGCTGTTCAAAAACCACAAACTAAATATTTTCCTTTTTTGTTGTACAGGTAAAAGCAACTTTCTACGGTTTTCAAAAACATCTTGACCAAATATGTACTCTACTCATTTTAAAAACATGCAAGTAAAGCTACTTACACTCTATTAAAACATTCATATATATCCTTTTGCTGATTTTTAAACCTGTAATTGGCTCTTCGACTAAAATCAAACAAAAGAACGCACAATAAACACTATTCATCAATATGCATCAATATTTCTTATATAAGACTGTAATTCTATACTTGTAAAATTCATAATAATATGTAAATCGTCTAAAACTGTCTTTATACTTCGTAGCACCAACAATAACAGTCATCACTCTTCATGACTGAAGCACCTTCTCTCCACTTTATGTATGTATATTAAAGTTATTTTATCTGAAAACTTCTTACTACTATAAACACATACAAATCCTACAAAACAGATAATACACGTCCTCGTCTCCCTTTCATCCCATGCAAATGCACTAGACTCAAGACTGAGCAGAATAGAATTAGAATACAATACCGTACGAGACTTGACTTATGTGTACGTTAGGATTATAAAATTCCACGACATCTTAATCCAGCACTGTTCGTGTTTGCAACCGAACACACGTCAGAGATTACCAAAGGCTCAGGTCTTCCAGTTGGACTGGGATTTGGAAATGGAATTTGATTTGGACTTGGAATCTGATTTCCATTGTCCGTCCCACATCTCAGCCAATAAATATAAGTAATCTGTGCTTGAAGAAGTTTCAAGTATTTTCATAAATACTTTATTATGCTCGTATCAAAATCAAAATCAACTGACTAGACTCAAATTGACTGACTGACAGTTACTGACCAAACGGCCACTCTTTACTCCTTCATCCTTTTCATATTACAGATATGAGCAGAAGCAGAAGCAGACAAGACAAGACAAGGCAAGGCAATGCAAGATGCAAAAATACAAAAGATATACAGAGAACAGCATAGGTAATTGCATGCAGAGTTTAGTGTACAGACTACATATTATAGTTGTAGTACAATATGCTGCAGTTGGACTGCTCCTGCAACAGCTTGTGCTTTTCATTTTGCTTTTACTTTTTCCCAGTGTTGATCTTACAGAAATTATGATTATGACGCACTTTAACAGAGCACAAAGAATCTCATTGTATATAGGAGGACAATACAATGGTACAATGCAACAGCTTTGAATACAAAAGCAAACTAGATGTAGACGCAGATACACAGTCGTGTGCATTAGATTCATGTCTATACCTACAACTGTGTCTACTCAAGCCTAATGCATGTATGTAGGTAGGTATCGCTCGTCTGCGAAAATAAAATGTCTTTTTATCGGCCACGTAACATTTATTTACCATAAATTATCCATAAGGGATCCATTGCGATTCAGACTCAGATGCAGGCATGTTTCTCCATTTCTTTCGTAGCTTATCCTTTGATTGCATTTTATTATTTATTGTGAACGTTAAGTATGAGATAATAGCGACGTCAAGTGATTGACACTGACGCGAGGAGAGAGAGAGACAAGATGTGGGCATTGGGCACGCAGTCAGACAGATTACATGAAGATACTTAGGTATCTAAAGCACAGTAATAGTGTTGCTTTTATTTGTATTCGTTCTACAACCACTTCATATATCAAGTTGAAGGTGTAAAAATCTGATTTTGAAACCACATGTCATTGGTTACAGAAATTCTAAGTAATTTCCTCTGGATATTTTTTAACGAATTAAGGACAATAACAACGGAGGAATGTTATATCTGTTGCCAAACGTATGTATTTTGATACATTTTTATGTGAGCATAAATCTTTTTAAAAATAATGATACAGTTGAACTAGCAAAAAGCTGATTTTTATACACACTGCAAAAGAGCAGAAATCGTAATTAGACATCATGTATTTTAAAAGAGAGCAATAGGTGCTTGTTGCATATTTTCTAATGCTACAAAAATTCAATTTACACGTCATTTTTAAAGCAACAAAAAATTGCTATTCACATTTTTAAGAAATTTAAAAAATTGGTATTCGCACATTTCGGGATTTACGAATTTTCAAAACGACGCAAAAACTACTTTTAACGACATTTTCAAGAGAAAAACCACTTCTCTCTCAAAATTTGTAAAGTGAAAATCACAATTCAGAAAATGAACCTGTGGACGAAAATTCAAAGTTCTTAATTTCAAATCCGACCTCACACACGAAGACCATAACATACTTTTTCACTAGCCCAGCAAGAAAAAAAAATACCATCACCTGAATCACCCAACACCCAGTCCCAGTACAGGACACGACAAGACAAGGCAGGACAGTCGAGAACAGGACGAGATGAAACAAGATAAGGCATGGGGAACGGGAATGCTTCCATCCTACCCATCCATATGCATCTTTCGAACTACATCACATACAGCATAACCTCGTCATAATTACTGGCACTTACTACACTTATGACACCACTTGCGGCACGAGGCACTACTTCAAAATTCCGAGTCAAAATTGTCGTAAAATTTCATGTGATTATTTAATAGGACCAGCTGGTTGTGGCTCTAATTCTTGTTCTGGTTCTTGTTCTGGTCCTCGCTCTGGTTCTGACTCTGGTTCTGATTCTGATTCTGGTTGTGTTTCTTGCATAGGTATTCCACAGGTAATATCTGTCCTAAGGTAATTCCACATGATGATACTTCTAAAGCAAGTCACAGTGCTTGGTTATATAGTCAAGAGTCCGTGGCCACACCAGAGCACAGAGAGCAAGACCCAGAAGAGAACACGATGACCTATGTATGTACGTATCCTAAGACGATTATGATTATGATTAAATAAATTCAACTGCGACTGAGTAAATAATAAATAGTCCAAAGTAAACAGTGCCCAGTCAAGAGTGTATAATATAGAGGGAGATGAAAATCAAATGAAATCCAATCAAATCAAATGCCACAGCAGGCCCAGGCTAGAAACCTGAATACAAATCAGATGCATAGCACAATAGCAAATTAATAAAATATTAACTATTTAATGGAGAAACCATGCTGTCTCTCTGCCGTCCGTATCGGCATCAGCATCAGCATCCACAGCTATAGCTCTACACACCACACTCCACATTATTAACAGCCAGTGTCCACATTTACGATCACTTATCGCTTATCAGTCTACATGCATAATTAGCATCATTACTATAATGTCACTTTCAGCTCATTTCTCGCCTTGCCTTACCTTGCCTTGCCTTCGTCTTGTCTTATCACCTTCGTCGACCGTGGCAAGGCAGAAATCAAATGAAACCAAATGAAATGATCCTGCAGTGAGTCAATTCATCTGTAGGACAAGGACGGACAACAGGACAGGACAGGACAGGACAGGATAGGATAGGAGAACAGGTGACTGTGGCTCTGAATCTGACTTGTGTGGTGTCATGTCATAATCTTTTTATATTCCAATTCCAAAATCTAACAGAGTGCTATGATATTTTTCATTGGTCTGCCTCACTTTAAATGCCATTCATTTCTTTATTATTTGATTAGAGTTGAAATGAGACAGATCTGATGACGCTCCCTAAGATCACATACATAATATGTATCTTTCGGTATTCCTTCTCTCCCACATCAGTCACAATCACAATAATTGTTTTACTTGGAATTTACTTACATTCTATACTTTTATTTCTTTATTTTATTCGCCACGTCTCTACAACATTATTGCCCATTAATCCATTTAATTTACTAGGCATTCCATTATTTCTATGTTATGTCATTTATTATTTACTCCCTTCACACCTATCATTCACCTTGCAACTAGGTATATGTATGTTGGACCTACAATTCTTCCAATTTGTATTCATTATCAAGCATCAATAGCAATATGACCAACATCCGTATCTGATCAGGTGATTCCGAAATGGAATACACGAAAAAATCAAAGCCAAGCCAAAGTAAAAGCAGAGGAGAACCTTTCTTCCAATTCCACTCTTATATCTGAGGTGCCAACGTCTTTATCTCCGTATTCTATTTTTCCGCACTCTGTCTGAAAAGGCAAATTTTATTACTACCTTGCCTTGTATCTCAAGTTGTTCATTGTTAAATAATTCTACATACATAGGTAGGTAAAGTAGCTCGTTGCACATTGGTACATACTTATGCAGGAGTGTGCTCCTAAATTCTTTTTTTCAGCTCAATTAATACTTATGCAGACAGACTGGCATGGTATGAAATGGAATGGAATGGCATGGCATGGCATAGAGGGTAAGTCAGTGCTCGAGTATTTGAGACGCATGTAATAAAGTATGTCGAAGACTTTGTCGGAATGCCAGTGCAAGTTTTCACGTAGATTCATTTACGCAGGTAGACACACCGTAGTTTGTGGAAATGGTTGGGCAGGCAGAAACGTTTAGAGGCGATCAACGACGATGAACGATGAGCGATGAATACTGAACCTGAAGGTGCGGCTGCCAATCTGCACTCAATAAATTGCCAAGTCATCCCTCAAATTCAAATTCAGATTCAAATTCAAATCCAAATGCTCACAGCAAAGGCACAAACAAGAACAAGACGGAAAGTCTGCCTCGGATGCCGTTCAACATCTCATATTATTATTCTCATTCTCAATTCCTTCACTCAGGCAGGACTCGAGTAATTGTAGCACTACCAGTACCAACACCAGAATCAGAATCAGCTGAGCTAACATTAAGTTTAAGGGTATACGTAAAAGCGCTTATATTTACATAAGTTGAGTAATTATATAGATATGGATATATGGAGTAAAGATATGATTTCAATTTGTCTCGACTCCTCTCCTCTTTCCTTCCAGCTCGTCTCGCTTTTTTTGGTACGGTGTGAAATATTAAGGGGATAAATGCAGAATCATCACATCATCAAAATTCCTTTGTCGCCACTGCATCTAAAAAATCGTTCGCATTTTACCTTCAGTTACTTCACTGTCTATGTATGTAAGTACACTTCACAATCACAAGCATAATCGCAAATACATGCAATCCATCGAAACAGAGACCTTTATAATGTTACATAGGTATATCAAGTTTGGACAATTTGTAGTACATGTATTCTCCTGGCTTTTATCTTTCACTAATTTACAGCATACACTAATTTATTATACATGAAAACCTTTTACTCTTTTTGTTTCTTTACTTATTTTTTGAAGCTGACCATTAATAATAATAATTCCACAATTTAATTTAATTCCTCCTATAAAATTACTCTGGGGAAACGATGCAAATGTACTGAAATGCAAGTGCAACTGCAACTGCAACTACATACATACCAACAAACTAGAAAAATCTACCAAGATTTAAGAATAAGATCACTGGGACACACATTTCCACAACCCCCCAGGAAATGTGATATGGTAATGATTTAATGACCACATCCGCTTTGCTAATTGGGTGCAAATTAAAGTATCAGTTTCTGATCAGTGTTATTAAAACGAATAATCTATACACTGCAACTGCAAGGATCGGATGGTACGGTAAGTTTTATGTTGCAGGTTGCAGTATAGTTTGCATCGTATTATTTCTGTAGTCTACATAATAAAAGCATATTTGTAACGTACCTACATAAAAGTGCTAGTGCACATGAGATGTGTAAGGGATTATTTAAGGGCAAAGAAGAAATGCGATTGTTTTTGAAGTTACTATTTGAAATGCAATAATGCAAGTGCAAACCAATTAGGTTGCTAATCAATTATTAATACATACGTACACAAGATTCACATTTTCTGAAATGCTGCTGTGCAGGTTTTGGGACCGATGCAAACAGATTGTTTGATTGTGGTTTGGAAGAACTTGCGATAAAGGGAAAAATGTATAGTCGTTGCTTCTTTTTTGAGAGAGAGGGAGAGAGGAGAGAAGAAAATTAAGGCTTTGCTGAAGCGATTGCAATTATTGTGAATTTAGAACTTGTTTGTAATATGCTAGAAGGTGCGATAAATTGTTATTATTACCTATTATTATCGTTTTGGTTTTTCAGGAAATGGTGATTATACGCTTTTGCACCACTTTAAAAAAGTATGTATAGTTGGGGAACCCCGATGACTTGTAAATGCCGTTTTAGTTTGTAGATTTTTGCAATTTATTGTAACTATTACAGTGAGGATTTTTATTGTTTCCATAGTATTCTTTACAATTTGAGAATCTACGAAGTTCAACGGCACAATCGGGTTTCCCCCTATTCCGAGATTTTAAACCTTTTTTATAAAGCGAAGTTGAAAAATTTGAACAGGTAAAAATAAGAACACAGTAAAAATTGGCGCATGTCGGGGGTCAAAAACCTACTCGCTTTTAGAACTATCCTGGGTACTTGCTTGGACGCAATTAATTGTTAATTAATCGTAAAACCTTTATTTTCTTTGATATCATGCCTCTCTGTATATACAATCAAACGCAGTTTGGGTGCAGCTGAAGTGCATCTTAAATTCAATACAAATACATCTGCATACCTAAAATGAATTAAAAGTGCATCTCGAGCTCATTTTCAGCCCAACATGTATTTCTAATGAATTTAAGATGTACTTCAGATGCATCAAGATAGTACTAAAGTCGAGTAGTTTTTCGGTGTTTTTAGTGCATTTTTTCCTCCTTTAAGATTCTAGAAACCTTTACAGTGTATGATTTCTATATTGCCCCAAAATTGTAATTAAAACATTTGGCCACTTTTCAGAAAAATAAATTTCATGAGTTTGAAACTGTTTCAGAAAAGGAATTTGAATGTTCACAACGTTTTCTTCAAACGGCCACATTACAATATTTGTACAGGTAAAACAGAAATTCGCACCTTTTTCCGAGAAGGCGAATCCAAAGATTTTACACGTATTTCGAATAGATGAATTTATAGGGTTTCCCCCTTTTCTCAAAATGCAGTAGTAGTATTAAGTGGGACAGTATATTTGTACTTCTGAAGCTGAAGTCTTCATCATAGGTTTAACACTGCAAAAATTCTGCACATTTGCAATCTATCAAAAAAGTGCATTGGAGAAGTTTTCACCTTCTAAATATATTTATTATTTACGTTTTTAAAAGAAATGCATTATAAATATTTCGAATCGAATCTCTAGTGTATTAGCAATCGCTATTAAATCATTATTAAATAATTAATTATTTAAGATTCTCTTTCTAATCTCAATCTAAAACGTAGTCCTACCCGAAGCACGCCCAACCCTTACACGATAACGATACGATAACTACTAGGTTTACGTGTATTTTCCTCGCAATATCGATACTTTATAATACCTTCTATACCAATGCATGATTCCGAGAATTTCGGAACAATAATTGCAAAATTTCCCAACCTGACCCTTCACCTTTTTTACTTGACTCGACTGGCTACGATTACGATAATGATGACTTATACCCACTCACTATCACTTAATTAATTCCATTACGAATTTCAATCCAATGCCAATAACACGTGGCAAAGTAACGCAATGCAATGATAAAAATTCGATACGAACACCTACCGTTGAACTCACAGTTAGTCTAGTATAAATGATGTGTAAAGCTTCTGTACCTGACAGTGCAAATATCTACAGAATTGCATTTACCCTTAATATCTAACACTATCACAACACGCGAAATACCAATAGTCGCAAAATAAATACTAAAACGTAACTTGATACAATGATATGTTTTTTCCCCATCCATTCCAATCTGTCAATCAAGAGCAAATAACGACATAAACCAGCACGATTTTTGAATAAAAGCATTTTACGATTCTCTCCACAAACTTTTGTTTACTATCAAGTCCAACACCAACTCTTCAATGCAGCGAATTAAACTCACAATCATAGTCATTATTTCTGCATTCAATCCACCTACGACTACGACTTCCAATGTAATGTGCTTCAAATTCACATCAATTGTGTACCTTTTGTATGTCATATCCCACAAACACAACCAACAACCAAGGAAAGAAATGCCAGCACTTTTGAAATAATTACGAGTAATATTCAATAGTAAGTCTATCAGCACACTGGAAATGACCCAAGTCAAGAAAAACAGATTTTTACGAGCTTTTCATCGTACAGTATTATCCGCAATTTAATTTATCCATAATCCATCCCATTCCAATCTACATCTACCTACAGCACGTAATTCTATAGATATTTTACTTAATTATACAAGTTCTCAACACAAACAGCTGTTTTACTACTTGAACCCTGAAGGAACCCTATAATTTGAATTCGGCAGGAATTTCAGCAAAATAAAACTAGACTACCTACTTCTAGTCTAGTCAGTAAAGTGTGAGAGTGAGAGCGTCACATTTTTTGCATCTCCCACGTACTGCTCAATGGGCGAAACAAACTCGTAAAAATCAAGTCAACTGATCATCAAAAAATGAAATATGACTGTGAGAGGAAAGTTCAAACATTTGAAGCCATGTCAAACTGAAACTGAAGCACTGTCAAACTGCACTACAAATTATAACCGACAATTATTGCAACAACTGTAAACAGCTCCGTCTCATCATCATCTTATGTTGTTGTTGATGTTGATACTGATAATCATAATTAAATAATCTCAGTCCCTTCCACACTACAGAAGATACTTATAATTATTGTGGTTACGGAATCGAAGAAAATCATAAGAGCACTCAGTCAGTCACAGTTATTTACTTGTCGTTTTCAACCATTTCGTCGAGTCGTTAGTGAAACAAGACAAACAACTCCGTCGTACAAGAACAAACTGCACAGCAAGAACAAACATCAAAAGATCCAAAGTCAGGTCAATCATCATTAATGACTAATACTTTTACTGTTTAGTTGTAGTAATTAATTGTAATTACTTGACTTTTGAGATTCTTTAACAATAAGTGTGGATGAGGTTAAGTAGGTAGTAGGAAGTTGCACTACCAAAAAATTAATTGCAATTTAAAATACTACCAACTGTTCTTCCTTCATTATTACCTATTTGTTTAACTATTGAATTTTTTATGCTTGTTGCTACTGCAATTAATAGTATTGCATAGTGATGATAATTTTGAATTAATCTTTATACTTTTGGCTTAAGTACCATATAAGCTATGTAAAACATTCTATTAATTTGTGTTTTTTGTTCTTGTTTTTTGCCTATTTTTTTTCAAGGAAGCTGGAGATGCGGCATCAGGAGGTATATAGTTTACAGTCTGTGCATTACTGGAAAAGGATAGTTGATATGGATGCCCATGCTGATGGTAAAAAAATTTGCGTTGTTGCTGTTACCTGAAGCCATTCGAGATCTAAGATCTAACCTAGAGAATTCAGAATTGGAAATCATGCATGAAAATATTGAAGAAGTGAAGTCAAAGTAGTCAAGTGCGAGGTATTGTGCAAGAGTATTGAAAAAGGCACGAGGAGGCTGAAAAGAAAGCGGGTGGTTGGGAAGGCAGGCAGGCAGGCAGGAAGTACGTCGTCCACATTTCAAGTTTACTTTGACTACTTTACGTCTTTCTGCGTTTACGTGAGCATTTAGCAAATCATCAGAAGATCTACGTACATCTATGTACGTGTCAGATTTACAGGAGTGGATATATTTGTAGACATGGAAAAGGGAAATGGAAGGTTACCAACCAACAGCAGCAAAAGCCAAAGCAATGTTAACGCAATGCAACACAGATATCTCATCCTACGAATTACAATGCATCCCATGATATGCAAATGTTGTTATTTAGACACAGTTTACCACACACAAAGTACCATCACCATCACCAAGAGCCAGACCCAGAACCAGAACCAGCACACGCTTGTTTTTTTGAAGGAAACCTCTGGGGGCTTGATGCTTGATAATCCATGCAGGACAGACGAAGAACAGAAGAGAACAGATTGACCAAATAAAGGCATATCAGGACTGTAATTTGGACCGCATTTAAATAACGGCGAGTACATTAACAGCATATATCACGTTCATGTACGTGCCGAAGGTATTTACTTACTGACTTATTTATTTATTTATGCATTCAATTCAACCTGCTCGTGTTCGAATCACCGTCTGCTCTACTGTGCATATAGAATGGTCCTTTAAGGTGCAAAACCTGGTATCTGTCCTAATTTTTTTGAGCGACCCATCGTACGATGTTAAATGTTTTACAAATGTTCGTCGATCAAATTAAAAATTCGCAGTTTATTTTAGAAGAAGAAAATTAAAATTAACAAAAATGATACCTAGTATACTGTGTCTGTATGGGCAAGCACGGATTTGTGTTAGTGAATTTATTAATTATGAATAAATTGTGTTGTTGTACTAGAATATTTTGAAGAGGAAAACTACTCTTAGGACATTTTGGCAAGGATCAACAAATTCCTTTGTAAACATTTTGAAAAAGAATAAAAATGTTTAACTACCAATTTTGAATAGAAACAATAGCTAATTTTTAATACATTTTTCAAAAGGGATAAAACTTGAATTTACATAGGTATTTCAAAAATATCAAAAATTTAAGTGAGAAAATTTTGAATAACACCCAAACTCCTGTTTATCATTTACTATCATAAGACATATTTTAATAAACCTTCACAGTTTAATGTCTAGATGAAATAAACACAAGTGTATGAATTAATTTTACAGTTGTGTTACATGCCTGCATACTATAATTAAATCATTAGTATCTACAATAGTTGGAATAATTTAATAACATCAGCAGTAGCTAATAACGTTTCACTTTTTCTGAGTGAAATTGACTACCTACCTGCGTAATGTAATCAAAGAAAGCGAGTTTAAAACAGCTTTAAAAGGGCATCGATTTTTGACAGAAATGGACTCGAAAGCATTTATGATTACTACATTATTCCAACTATATCTAATAATTACAGATTCTACAGAAGGCGGAAAAGGTGCATGCTCTAGTAATTATGTAGATAGAGTATTTTGAAGCATATTTTTATGATCATATTATACTTAAATGGAATTTATTATATTATGTATGTAGTTGCGGTTGCAGTTGCCGAAGCCATTGGTGATACCGATTCCGATACAAATACCGATGCCCATGTTACATAGCATTACACCAGCAATAAACCTAGTTGTGCTTATAATTACATAATTGTACCCTCCTACCTACACACACACTGCTACAAGACACAGACACAATGCAAGTCCACGATGTTTGTATATTTCCATTTTTGTACATGGTCAGGCAAAGCACGCGCGCACACAACCCAACTCTTGTTCTTGAAGTCTTAACAATCAAAATCTATGCTGGAACAATCACGAAAACAGAGTAAAAAAAATCATTTATTTATGTACCTACCTAGCTCTTGTTTCCTTTCTGTAACGGCAGTGCAAAGGCAAAAGCAAAAGCAGAGGTAAAGACAAAGACAAATAGAAAAATGCAAAGTCAAAGTCATGTCCCTAGACAACTAGACACACGTAAGTAGAGTAGAGTTGAATAGAACCGACCAGAATTCCTCGACGTGTTCGCGATAACTGCGTAAAATAAATAAAAGTAGTTATAAAGTGATAATAACAAGCAGTGGATGGTAGAGCAAAGTTGTTTCCAATATTTACAACGCGACGACGTCAGTTACTCTGAAATTTTTAGTTCAGCACGTCAACAAGTCAGCATAGATCACTCCAGTTCCTTTATTTTACTAACTTATTGTTTAAAAGCGTTAAAAATAAAATGAGTACATATCTGTTTACTCACTCATTATACTGTAGATGTACACATCCAAACGCAAAAATGTCAGCATAATTAACGCCAAATCTACATTTCAATAGCAACATCGTTTTACTGATACTGCTCTGCAAGAGCACCTCCTCTTCAGTTACTACTTTTGAAAATACATAATTACTATTATATAGAGTCCGCACAGTAACATTAGCCAGAAGCACCCAAGTAATGAGATACAGTAGTGGTAGTGGTAGTATACATAGAAGAGATAAAAATGCCTTCAACACAGAGAGAACGGCTACAACTACGGTACTCATTTCTACAAAAAGACGATGTCTACATAGAAGTCGATGCCGATGCTGATGATGGCGATAGTAATAATAATGCGAATAATAAAAAATAAAAATACCAACACCGTTTCCTCATCCTGCTAACCTAATCAAGCGTTTACTATTTAAAGTAGCACCAGCCGTAAACATGAATCGTTGCTCGCGAAAGACTTCCTTAAAAATCCGTGGAATAATTGGCCATTACTCAAGCCGCAAGCTGATCTGTCCACCCCTGTAGTTTATTGGCTGATTTTTCCAGTGCAGTGAAAACACAGACGAATCCAACGGAAACCTACTTGCATTCCACACTCTGCTTTTAGGTTCATCGTTCATCCTTCACGTTTATCGTTCATCCTGCATTGCATTGCAGGCAGACACAGACGTTAGATATGTATGTACGAGAGAATACAGAGAAGACAGTGACAGTGACAGCGACAGCCACCGTGTAATAAATAAAATCAAAGATCGACATCACGACCAACGATCAAACGATCAACGATTAGACATGGCTTATTATTTACTCCGCTTCTGCCTCAGCCTCTGCATTCACATCCACATCTGCCCTCACTCCTTCAACAAATCTTTGCAAAGGGACATGACGTGGGAAGAAATAAATTACAAGTTTAATTTTCCTTGGAAATTTTGGACCTCGTCATCAGCACAGCAGAAGCAGAGTCAGGCCAAGTCAAGAAGTACGTAGGACAGAATAAGATTGCGAATAAAAAAAGAGGCACAGGATAAAGCATGCATTGGAAATGGAAAGTCATAGACTGAACTGAGATCGCATCAGATGTCAAGCTGTTTCCATTTCACGTCTCTTTCATTCTTGCCATTTATTCCATTTGCTTTTCATTTTGATTTCGATTCTGATTCTGATTTTGACTTACAATTTTAGTCCAAGTCAATGCTGTCTTGTCTTCTGTGCTGTCTTCACGTATAATTAGCTACACCATTCTATCCTTCTATTAATTCCCTTCCATCCCATTCCAATCCATTCATTCACTCTCTACCCTTGCAAATTTTTTCCTCTTCAATCATAGTCTATACATAGAACACTATAATATGGTATATAGTATAACTTTGCAAAACTAGAAAGAACTCCTTCACCAACATTTAGATTACATTAGGCACATTATGTATATCGTAACCATTTGCGATATTTGGCTTTGGCCAAAGCAAAGCCAAAACCAATACGAAAGAATGTATGGCAGTGGGCCAGGCAGAAGATATAGAAATGCAAATGCGACTGCAGCTCAAATGGTAAGAACGACTATAGCGAATGATAGACGACGAAGACACAAGATCCAAGATGACGGTCATTTTCAAAATCTGCTCCCACCTCCAATCCAAATCCAATTCCAATGTGGAATTTCGAAAGTCAATTGAAAGCGCTTCATTGTTCCACAGGCCAACCTTTGACTACACTTTGTACTGCCTTCACGTGCACTTTTTCTTTCCCCTGTCTCATTTCTTATAGACACTCGTGCATACGCTTCAAAAGCAACATCAATAACGGCAGCAACAACAACACCAATTGCAATAGTCTAAGCAATAGCATCATCATTATCATTAGCATCATCATTAGCTTTAGACACTTTGCAACATTTCCACTCGATTAGTGCCAAGCCAACGAGATACACACAATACTAATATAAAAAACACAAACGACCAGCATACTATACGAGTAGCAGTCGTGGAATAATCCTTGTGCCTCTCCTCGCACCCTCAGCAATTAGTAATTAGTATTGGCTCGGCTCGGCTTGGTTTGACTTGACTTGACTTGACTTCACTTGACTTGGAATGACCAGGCTTGTCCTGGCCTTCTGTGCATGCAGACCATATCCACATAATATTCTTCTTCTCCTGCCATTAATCTACTTGTTTTTTACCTAAATATTTCAAATTAAATATAGTAATTTAATCAACTAAAAGGATGGCCATTCCTTTATAAATTTCATCACAAATCAAGTGGAAAACATAGAGGCTGCTGCTGCCATTTTTTGTTTCCAGCTTCTGCTTTACTTTCCATTGGTTTTGTTTTTTCGAATTTACTTTGATTTACCATTCCATTTACCTAGAATGGGGATGGGCAAAAGCCCATTTAAAGAAAGTTGGATGGATATGGAAATAAAAAACTAGAATCCATAACAATGACGGTAATTACTAATATTATAAGCTGCTGGTTCTGATTCTTACAGTATTCTTCGATTTTTTTACCCCGTACTGTACACGGCTTTACAAGTCCTGCGTTGTCTGTTTTGGCTAGACTTGTTGGCTATAATTAGCACCCGTCCCTTCGTAAATAACAATGGGAGCAATTCATCTAAAACAAACACTAATTAACAACAATCAAAACAAGGAAAACAGTGCGTGTGGGTTCTTTGTGTGCCGTATTGCATTCCATTATATTACATTGCATTGCACTAACCATACCTACCTTGTATGCTTTTAGTTAGCTTTATCTATGAAGAAAAAGATATCCTAGTTTTTTTTAAATAATAATGGCAATGGAATTGCGATTTCTTTTATAGCACAGCGTTATACATACATATTAGTTAGTTCTTGCAAAAATAAATCGAGTCAAGCCACAGCCTAGTCTGGTATGATTACCTCTAATATAGGTATTTTTATATGTGGTATTACTACATCGCAATTTTAAAAACCGAGAGGGAAAGTGTGGTACATAGTAGGTATATGAATATGTATGTACAAATGCAATTCACAACGCAACATCCCCAATTTAAAAATGCTGGTAATTATTGCTGGCATTCACGGGTATAATTACTCACTCACTCTTTATTACTATCTCGCTTAAATTCAATCTAACATGGACACTAGTAACCTTTCCTTCTACAAACATGAGGGACATAATAATAAATAAATATACTACTCGACTCCAGTAATTATAAGCTAGGATTAGATTACGGCGGGTCGCAGTCATAAAACTATCAAGAGGAACATGAACACATTATTACTACTATATCAAGCAGAATTTTCAGTTCACATTCACATTTAAATTCAAATCCAGAATCAGAATCTACTTCCATTTCCCACCGTATAGGCAGATAGGTGCATGGTATAGGTAATTACTACTTATATAAATATCACAAAGATTCAAAACAGTATCATCAGTGTATCGATGCGAGTATTATTATTACTACTAAGCTTAGCATGTATCACTCCAACCCTACCACACCACTCTCTAGCACTTCACAATTGATTTACATAGCTTGTACTTTGTCGACAAATTTTTATTGGGCAATTAAAAAAATGCTGGTATAAAAAGATGCAACTGTATTTTATATTACAAGGAGAGAATATGAAAACCACATCAAACCAATGTCAAGCAAGTCAAGTCAAAACCGCAACCAACTCAAATCTAAACTGGACTGAACGCTCAACTACCTGTTGGCAGATCGTTAACAAGCAGCAGTAAGTAAGTAGCTCGAGAGAATAGTAAACAGCATTAGCAATAACAATAATAAGAATAGCTACGGTAGTAATAGTATACCTAGTAGCATTTTTACATAATAGTAGTAGCAGTAGTAATGTTTCGAATAAATTAAATTACCAATTGCAAACCTGTGACTACACAAACAATAGAAAAGCTGTGCCCCTGTGAATAATTTTAGTTTTTACACTGCACCCCAGCATTTTTACAGTTACAATTTTTTCTAGATTTAATACAATTTGCTTGAATTTATTTAAATTTATTACAATTTAATCTTTATCTTTATCTTAATCCATTTAATCCATCTAAAGTACCATTATAATTTGTCCGTAAGCTTCTGCATTTTTAAAAATAAGATTATTGCTTTATTGCCTCTGCAAATATTTCCCCAGCCTTCATGCATGGTTATCTTTAGTTCTAGCTTTAAAAGCTAGTGATCCTGCATAGAATCTCGTCTCAACGCATTGCAATGGTAATCCTAATCGCAAATCAAGTCAAGTAACTATTAAGATTTTTCTCCAATAAAATTGATTGATTGCGAAATGTCATGGAGATATACCTAGGGAGAGAATGGACACAGACATTAGACAGATTAGATGGCAAGATCACATTTAAATAATTATCAGTATTCAAATTTCCTCGAGATACAAAGATAATCCCTTGTGCCGATAAAACAATAGACACGTCAAGAAGGTTTTCTCACCCATACTTTACCACATAAGTATAGAGATAATTACCATACACCTGTAAGTTCAATCACAATACAATCACAGCACCGGTAATAGCAATAGCAACAACTGGACTACAGATGCAGAAACCATGCACACTACATACAATGAAAAGTTGTAGTTATACTATACTGTACTGTGTTGTGATGTAGGATGGTCAACAGATTTGATGGTAGGAATAAAAAACACTTGGAGAAATAACATGTGTTGTTTAATCATTGAATGTGTTAATGTCGCCCGTAGACACAGAACATAAATCCACGCTCATAAAAGATAAAGAATCACTGATATTCCCTCCCCGTTAGTTGTGCTGCTCAGTGCAGTCCCAATCCCAAATCCAAAGAGCAAGAACAACATCAACATCAATACCAACACCATTACCATTACTATTAGCATTAGCCAGACTGAAGACGGTGAGTAAGTAAACCATTAGCTCACCTGTACACACCGCAGACGATCGAGACCAAAGCAAAACCAAGACCAAGACCAAGACCAAGTCCAACAAGAAAAGACAAGACAAGACAGGACAAGACCAAGACGTGCTTCGACTCATTAAAATACACAAAATCCACTTTTCAAAAACACTGTTTGTTCATCTCGCCGTAAAAATCTAGACTTGGACGACCATCTGATTCTGATTGCCCATCTAACTGGAATCCCAATCCCAATCACCAACACTAAACTCGTACATATTATGTATTATTACAATTTCCACTAATATCACTGTTGCTGGTGCTATTCCCATTATCATCTTATTATTTTACTATTACCGCATTTATTACCGCTGCCACTATCATTACATACATTGCCTCTGTGAATGTGTAACTGCAACAGTAGCTTCCTCATGCCTCTTCTAATGCCCAAGACTGCCTTCTTTATAATTTCAAACCTTTTTTCTATTTTAAAAATGTTTCTCTGCTTCTTATTGTATCTCTAATCGTATTATAGTAAATAGTAACTGGAGGACATTCCTCAACGACTCTGACTTGTAATTGAGTAGTGGAATATCCAAAGGCAAAGGACTAATAAGGAGAGCAATTAATGAAGAAAACCATCTCTTCTGCCACACACATCAATATTAGTATTACACCACATAAGAAGGCAAGGCAAGTAAGAAGCTTTTTACAGTCATTATCATAATCATAAACATAACCATCATCATCAGCATAATCATGATCGCAAGGGTAATCACTTGCATGACTTAATAATGCTTTCCTGGATTTTTATAGCGTATATTTAATTATAATGCGTAAAAACTGTATATGACTCCGATTCATGAACAGCTAGGCTGCAGGTATAATTACAAATAGGTACCTATTATACTAATGATTATAACATAACTAAACACTTACAAATAATAATGCAATCTAATTATTTATAATGTTGATTCATCCAGCATTAGCATTAGAATCAACATCTTGTTCTTGTTCAAATTTCAAGTTGACATATATGGAAGCAAGTAACAACGAGAAACAGAAACAGAAGCGTTACTACTTGTTTTTGCTTTTGTATTTCACGTACAACGTTGTACGATTATGATGACTACAGAAGCAAAATAACGAATTAGTATGCACCCAATTATCCATTAGTATTTGCTGAAAATTAAAAGTAACAAAAAATGGAGCAAAATTGCAAAACAGTGTGGGATTCTCAAGGTTCAAGGCAAACAGATGAGAAAGTGATGCAGAGCATTTTTTGCTGCGATTCTATTAAGATGATTAACACTTCAGTCAGATTACTATTAAAATTACTACAACAACTACTACTATTACTATTATCACCAGTAAAAATACTAAAAACGCGTACGATTAAAATCCTAATTGAATTATGTCGCATTTTTAAAAATTCCCTCATTATCAAGTTTTTCCCAGTCTTTGGTTCAAGTTGTTACTTAGCACTTAGCATTACTGGCGAGCATAGAAAGTCAATCAAAAAACCCACTCGTACATACATGCAAATCCTATACAGAGTAAGAGCAAAAAAACTAGCGTCGGTAAATAGAAATACATTAATGCATAAAATATCTATATCTACCTACTATCTACTAATACTAATATTCACATAATATATAACTATAAAAGGAATATGTTATGGATACATATACCAGTGCAACTAGTGCAAAGATAGTATCGTATGCAATTTAATTTTAACGAAGAACCTCAACCGTATTATTATTTAAGTAACTGCAGCCACGATGAAATTGAAATCGAGGAATAACAAAGTCACCAGAAAAGATTGCATTTGAAAATGCACTTCAATTAACTACCTGCCATCCAATTCCAAATCCAAATCCAATTCGAATTGCATTGCCTCTGCCTTTGCTTCGCTTCGCTTCGTTTTGCTTTGCTTCTACTACTACTCGTCCTCGACGTCGTCTTCAACTTGGAGTGGACTTCGACTTGGACTTGGTCTTTTGTGGCACAAGTAATTGTTAAGTGAACTGGAAATGGACATGGCAGGTGACCAATCTGAGAATTTATTGCCTTGTTTCAACTTCTCGATCCGTTTTACTTTACTTTTCTCTTGAGTTAAGCATACATCCACTCCACGTAAGACATACACGATATATGTATACTCATGACTATCCTGCCGTCCTCCCAGACACAAGTACATACCTACACACATTTCTCATCACCATCAACAAATCAATTCAGTATTTATCATCCCCTCCACAGAAAGTAAGAAAGAAGAAGAAGGAAGAGAAGAGAAGGCTGTGGACTGTATATCTCCCCATATAATTATACACAGATTGTATATAGCTATGGATCTCAATATGATAATCTACACGCAGGCAGCTCATTCAGCGAACCGATACCGATGTCGATGTCGATGCCGATGCCGCTGCCGACCATCGACATCGACATGGATAACCAAAATGAATATTTCAGTCTGAAATGTATTACTTATCATATCATCTTTTAATGCAATCATCGCTCGGAATATACCTAGGTAAGGTAAGTACTATGCTTACCTTCCGTCTTATACATAAGAGATAAAAACCAGAGCCGAATCCAAAACATAATCCAAAGCCAAAGCTAACAGTGAGGAGCAGAGAAGAGTCAAAGCCATGGAGGCACTAAATCAAAATGTGCTAAAACATAATTTACTTTACGTTCGAGCACCCTACCATTATTTTTCTACCATATTTCTCTCCTACCTATAGTTGCATATAGATACAGGTATACGTATACAAGTACACAACCTACCCCTTTCGATATTCTTCCAATTCCAATCCCAATTCGACACCTAGCATCAGCTTCAGCATCTATTCATCGATGCACAGATATCGAGCGTAATTATCTGTGTTATAGAGAGTGTAATATTATTTTATGATAATATATTGTACACATGATACTCTACATGTCCGCATCCATGTCCATGTCTGCCTACCACTAATCGTTAGAGGGAAATGTTAAGCATACATTACACTTTATTCTCTTACACTGTAGTACTTATCGATATTGGTTATTGGTAGTCATGTGAATTTGCTAACACTAAAATTATTGACTACCGGCAGTGGAAAATTGGCTATTGGGTCACTTGCTTTAGTGAGAATTATGAGAAGAGAGTTATGTATGCCAGTGTCAGCCGCAGCGTCAGCCGTAGACAGCGAAAGGAGAGAAAAAGCCAATCGATTTATGACCACTTGAGTCAATAATAAAATATCAATCAACAGCAACAGCACCAGTGAGTCAATAGTCCATAATCTACCTGTCCAACTGATCTCTGTAATTTGTAGCACAATACAGAAAAGCAACGCAGGGCAAAGCCAAGTCAAGGGAATGAAACGTCATCGTCCAAATAGAAAAATCCACATTATTAAATTATTGGATGGGAACGAGAATGAGAATCAGTTTCAGATTCAGGATCAGGATGTGCAAAAGTCAGATGAAAATGGACATGGACATGAGCATGTAGAGAATCAGTAGTAAAGGGTGATTGAGTGGATGAGTGAATAAGTGGAAGGGGCAGCAGGAACGTAATAGTCATCTAATCGAATGTAAGACAGCAGAGAAAATGTAATTGAAAAATTGAAAGCAAAATTTTATCGCAGCGTATCATGTCATCATGTCATCATATTATCATGTCATTCTCGAGAACACACTGTAAGACAATTAGACAAGTCTAGGATGCAGTCTGCATGGGCAATAGGTACGCAGAATTTATACACCAACATTTTCCCATTTTTTCTATATGGGTACCTACAGCGCACCTGAGTAATTGCCAATGCTAAGTATAACTTTTTCACAAGTCAAAAGCAAAACCTTCTATGTATTTGAGTAACCGAACCAACTTTCAAAAGCATCAAAGTCTCAGCGCTCTTGTTACTCGTATTGTTATGTAAAGCTTGGAATACATCAACTAGGCAACATATCGTACCTACGCCTGTTTGTTTGAGTAAATAAGAAAAGCTTTGATGGTAAATTATTGTAGAGCTTATAATGAAAATATCTTGCATAATTTTAAGAAAGATGAGATGTATGAACATTTTTTAGAAGGAGAAAAATCTCGTTTTACACTTTTTGAAAACAAGTAAAGCGTATCATTTGTTAAAAAAGAAGCAAAAACTTCAATTACTTAATTTCAAATCTATAGACCAACAACAACAATTTTGACATTTTCAAAACGAAGCAAAACAGTAAAACAACTTATCCGAAGAAGAGAAAACGCAACACGGTTTTTTCAAAGTGGCAAGCATATTCTAATTTACTGATCTTTAAAAGCCGGAAAAATTTCGATGTACTAGTATCTAAAAGCAGAAATGTACAAATTTTTAAAAGAAGCAAAACTTCAATTTTACTCATTTTAAAAATAAGTAAATGCGCAACATAACTTTTCAAACAGGTAAAAATTCCAATACACTAATTTTTAAACAAAGCACATGCTTTGTATGCATCACAAATGATATTAGACGACTCTACCTTATTTCCCCAGCTGATTTATTATTTACTTCACACATTTTATCTGCAATTACATATTCCATAGTAAGAAAAATAATGTGATTGATATATACACCTCGAATCCACAATGAATGCGGACAATGACTCTTCCATACACATAATCATCACACGATAATAATTACTGCAAACTGCACTTCAACTAACGGGGTAATTTCTATAGTTACACCCAAGCTAAGCGACGCCAATGTAAAATCTCTACTCTATTTGGTTCACTTTTTAGCGAAAAAATGAGCAAATCGACAGTGACTTTGACAACTACAACAACAACGACAAGACCGCAAAGACAATGACAAAAGGCATCGGCACAAACTTGCTCTACCTTCATCAGCACCATGCAATCCTCATCAGCATCATCCACTGCCTCATTCTATCTTCGCTCAATTCAGTATTCATCTTGAAGAAAAACTGGAATCCTAACCAATGCAATGACAATATGTAAATTTAAAATTTTCAAATCGTGTATGGACCAACAAACCATTAACAACGCAAAGCAAAACAATGCAATGACAAAAGCAGTATCAGCGATGGCGACAATGACAACGAAGAACAAGATGAGATCAAAAGAAACGAAAAAATCAAAGACAATATTAACGACAAGAAAAATGAAAACTGCATTTTTAACCCTGCTGAAACATTGTACGGCGCCTCAAAAGTTACCTGTCCATACTCGCAAAAAGGAAAAGAAAAAATGCATTTTTATGTTTTTCGCCAATCTAATCCAATCAAATCGAATTAAATTGAATCTAGTACACTGCCCTATGTCCTATGGTACAGCATCCATATCCTGATCTTCGTGTGTCACTGGCATGCACAGAGAGTGATGTCACTACACATGCAGGCCAGGTCGAGAGGCCATACAAGCAAAATTAATTTTAAAAAATCTCCTACATCTCTGCTGCGATTGCTTTGCTTGCTACGAGGCCAAATATGGAAAATAGACTGGAATTAATTCAAACTCGAGAGACCTCACAAAGTGCTCTGATTCCGTTCACCTGAGTTTCTCGTTCAAAAATCCATTATCGGCTTAAATCTCTTCACTCAATGATCCTCATCCACCTTTGAAATCTCAACAGTAATAGCCACCTACCATGACCATGACCATCATCATCGTCATTATCATCATCATCAATCCCCTTAAACTCCACATGAAATTCCCACTTTAAAATCTTTCATTGCTAATTTATTGTAATTTAATAATACACCCTAACATCACAAACTGAATCTAATAATCTATGGGTGAATTTACATCAACTTATCGTGATGATATAGGAAGGCAATGCAATGCCAAGCACTGCCGTCATCAATATTTTTCGAATCAATCAATATCAATCTGTTTGAGTCTCCACTAATACTCCATATAAATTATTCAGTGCATCGCATCAGTCGACATTCGATGCAGTAGAATTTGCATAGGGAACTGCATCAGCCAGTGCACTGGTCACAGGCACAGGGATTTGAATTTGATTTGGAATTTGAATTTGAATTACGTTATTATCCAAACTATTACCGCCTGTACGTATAGTTAATTGAATTAAAGCCATCATTAGCTCAAGTGAGGATTACTAACGACAACGATTAACGACTAACACGAACCAAAAGTAATTCCTCCTTCAGTCATGATTACCATTATCATTCTCATTAGTTCGTCTCATGACTCAAAACTCAAGTTCCAACAGTAAACACAAGTTGCATTAGTAGATTAGTATTCCTCGTTATTCATAGTTGTATAAATATATGGCTTCTGTCCAAAAACGAACCGCAACTTGAAGCAAAAACAAGGCTAAATCGAAGTGGCAAGATGTTTATGTTGATATGCTACTACTTTAGAATTTAGAACTAATGGCAAAAAAAAGAAAAAAAAGACTAAATAATAGATTTTAGATGGGAGACTAATATGTAGTTGAGACGTCATGTCAATCATACAGATTCGACTTGACTCCACTCGATTTATCATTAACTTGGATAATAATATTATTATAATAAGTGCTTACAATGGTACTGCTATAGAGCTGGAAGCTAGAATAGAAAATAATTTACTTTTCATCGTTCATCATTCTCATATTACATACTTACTGGCACGCAAAATCGTTTTTGTTTTGCTCTTACTTGACTTGACTTGGCTTGTCTTGTCTTGGCTTTGGCTTGTCTTAGAATATGTCTTATATATTATTTCAAACACACTAATTAAATACATCCTTCATCCTTCAACATACAGACTGAAGCCGCTAAATGCCCAGCATAGTATTGTATAGATTAATAATAAGCTGCATCGAATTGCATTTGCGTTGCAAATTAAATTAAGAAAAAAATGTTCAACTTGAAAAATACTAGGAGGTGTTATTACTATAATTAATAAAGTACAAATTGAAGTTAATAACAGTATAAGAGCATAGCGAACGAACCGATGATGGCGATGACTGCGCTAATTTGCATACGCAGATTACGATTACATAAAATGCGAAATGAAGTTCTAGATTTCCTTGGTTTTTGACTCCGCTCTCTTTCCCTTTTTATTTCAAATCGACTTGCATTATACTATTTCATTTCGTTTTTTCCACCGTTCTCCACATCTCCACTGATTACTGATAGCTACTTACATCCTTCTTAAATACAAATCAAGTCAAACCAAACCAAGTTGCGAATTCAGAATTGCGAATCTGAATGCAAATCGTAAATTGTCGGCGATTTTTTTTAACTTTTAATTTGGCTCTTGCCTGGTTTGGCATTTCCACTTATTTGTTGTAATCACTAAATATTCCATTTCTACCATTCGATTCAAATAATTCTTCGTTTCTTTTGTTCCTTACCTCATCAACTATTCGACTTTTAATTTAATTCTCTTGTTTAACATATTGGGCACTAATTTTTAAGTTGAAGTAAAATGGTATGCAGGAAACAATCATACTCAGTCAACAGTAATTGAACTGCAAAAACATCACAAATCACAGAAAACTTAAACTAACACGAATATTCTATTTACTATAATGTATAATATTTCTATTGACACAGAAAGTGTCAATATAGAGAAGCCGAAGGCTGCTTAAGGCCAAAGCCAAGATAACTGACCAACTATCGACCACCTCCGTACTTTGCTCTGGTGTTTGTATTAATATAGGTATAGTATAGGAGTGGATATCATATTTATTATAAAAATTGCCATCATTTAACCACAATTAATATGATTGCCTCCGCTTATTTTATCATTCTATCGTTCCCTTCACATCGCTTCCTAAAATTCGTCCAAGACACGCAATCTACTACAATGCAATAAAATAAAAAACAATTATTTAATCGACTCATGCAAACTTCAAAGGATACAATCAAAAATGCAATTCAACCCACTGGGATTCTTGAGAAAAAAAACTGCGAAGAGGAAATCAAAGCACGACGATGATTATTTAAATACCAGTAGTATTAGTACGGGTCCAATACCAAGAACCAACCAACAAGATTTTTATATATTTACTAAGGTATTTATTTGCTAATTTTTACAACTATTCATGGAATTTTTATTGTGGTTACATGCTTCGATTAATTACTGGTAATGGAAACTGCCATGCCATACCTAACATAGGTACCTGTTTGCTTATGATACGAGGGAAAAAGCAGTATCGGAATTGTTAACATTGAAATGCATTTTTAAACTTATAAGGGATTAGTTTTGTAAATAATACAGTCGATATTTTTTGAGATAGAACTGTGCAAACAGTCAAACAGCCCTGCTGGTGTAATATGAGTGGTCATTGAATACCCAAGCCATAGTATGAAAACAGATGTATAATGGATATGCATAAGTATTATGTAGTAGGTACTTATAGAGAAAAGGAATGAAGTAAAGTCAAAGAAATGGTCAAAGTTGTTGGCTTTCTACCCCTTTCAATAATTGTGCTCAGGGTAGGTTGGTAAGGTATGGTAGGCTAGCTAAGGTAGGATGCGTACAGTAATTGATAATGACTGCGTAAAGACAGTCATTTGCAATGTTGATGAAGTAAGAAAGGGTAATAATACACAAAGCCATCAATTATCGGAATCAATCGACAAACTATCGGATTTTAAATAGAGCGTCTCAAAGCATATCCCATTGCTCAGCATTTAAAAATTTAAATTTAATTATCCATTTGGAAAAGTACGAAAGGCTTTCATTTCATTTCGTTTCATCTCATCTGATTCCTTTATTATTAAATTGCTATGTTTCTTGCATCTTTGATTCTGTTCTATTATTTCTTTCAAGTCTCCACCACTCCAATCGAATTCAATTCAATCCAATCTACCGGCAGACACCGGCCTATCAACCAGCACCAACACTCACCAACTGACTGCCAACGAGATCAACAAGAAAATAACAACAGATCCACACTCATACCAAAACCAAACCAAATCAAACCACCCAAAGATCCAATACATGTAATCAATTTCCACTTCTCAACTTGTAATCTGTTTCATTACGTCCCACAGACACAGAACAGAAGAGCAAAACAACACAATGTGGCCGAGGAGCAGAGCAACACTCAGCAGGATGGCCAGAGCAGAACTCACAACAATTCAAAATAATCACTTTGATTATTTATTTTTTTAAAAAATGTCTATGGAAATATATTATGTAGTCTGAAATGTGAGCAGTGGCAGACAGTGATCAGAGAGTAGTAGGAGCCGTTATGGTTATGATTAAAAAGCACATATGCAGTGGTAGTCAATGCGCTGAATTTAAATTAAATAAAATAATAATTAAACAAATACTAAATAAATATATGAGGCAAAATGCACCAGGTGGGTAAGAGTGAGTGTGAGTTGCATGGTCAATCAATAAAGTATTCCATTGGGAGTATTCCACACCGTCAATCTTCCACGAAGCACAAGCTTCCTAGGAGGATGTTTACACATAGAAGCAGTCGTCATCAAGAGAAAACTGGTTCGTTTAAAATAATACATCACTCACATCACTCGTTTCTATTTCGTGATCGAACAAGTGCTGATTTTTTTTTACAGATCAGATACTGCTTCTAAAGTTTTTATTGCACTTTTAGTTTTTGTTTTCTTCATGCAGGATGGTTTTCTATCCTTTTTTTCTAAAGCCTGAATTGGAAACATTTTTGTGAACGAATGAAATCTTTAATCATGCTTAAAAAAATTGTCAGTATTTTTTGCTACGTCCAAAAACGTAGATTTTACTAAAAATTCTAAAATGTTCTTGATCCAACAAGGATTCTCGTTATAACGATTTTGAGAATTAAAACGCCGTTCCGTTATAACTCCAAAATTACGACCTAACAACTCTTCCTTAAAAGTTGTTCCGAATACAAAAACTTAACAATGTAAAAGAATGCAATAATGCTAGACTAGCACTCCGCTGAAAGCTTGACGGTAAGACAGGACACAGAAATACATACATACATAGTTTTACATATACTTTTTTTTTGCAGTGAAGATATAAAATAAAGCGTGTAGGCTTCCACACATGTCAGCTGTTGATGCTGGTGCTGATACTGATGCTAGTGAGTTAGTGTTATAGCGTAGGCACTTAAGTGTGTGTCAATCAATATCAATAATTACTTGAATATTTCATTATTGAAAACGGTCGAGTTATGGTCTTGGTTATGAGAATAGCGTGAGTGTAGTTTGTACAGTTTTAATCCGCAACCTCTTGCTTTCAACGTTCAAGCTAGGTAAGGTAATGGTAATAGCAGTAGAGGCAGAGGCAAAGCAAAGCAAATGCAAAACTGAAATGCAATATGCAAATTAGAATTGGAATTGGCAAATTAGAATAAGTGCAGAGAGTAGGAAATGGATATAAAGAGAACATAATGATAATGATAATAGTATAGACATGGCCGTAATCATATGATTGCCTGCATCGCATCGTTCGTTTGGCACTTGGACTTTTGTTACTCGCACTTTAGTTGCCACTTTATTTGCCACTTTTCTTGCCAACCTTTGACTTCGCTTCCATCCACTTGACTTGACTTGGTTTCCTTTGCTTATGCTTCAACTTGAAATAAAATTATTACCTTACCTTACGTTGATATCTTTGAATGGCTACCTACTTCATTTTTATTCCCTTTGTCGATTCCCTATGCACATCTTATTACGACTTTAGCTGCACTCTAATCTGCATTTAATATAGCAAACAGGTGTAGGAAGACTTGGAGAGGTGTATTTGTCCATCCCTTCCTTTGTCTCCGCTTTTGCCTTTGCCTTAGCCTTTGCCATTGCTTTTTTCGGCAAGGTTCAATTGCAAGAGATGCTATCTGCTTTTTCACTTTTTCAAATTCCAGAACCATTTCCAAGTCAACGTTCTTTCTTGTAATTATCGACTTCTTCGATTACATATAGAACTTATTTTGTCTTTGTGCTTCCTCAAAACTGTTAACGCCATGTCAAAATATTATACATACATGTAAGTACAATTTAAAGACTATGCAAAGCGTATTTATACGCACTAGAATTCTCAAAACAATTAATTTCGTATATGAGGGAAGCATCCAGCATAGAATATTTCATAATAGAATATTCTTATTAGAATTTTTCGAATAAAATCAAACGTACAATACACTCTGAAAGCTGTAGTTTCTCTGAGTAGCCATCTGTTCTGAAATCATTAATCAACAATTAGTAATCCGCAATTACTCTTTCCCTCTCCTCCTTCCTTCCTTCCCTCTTGCCTTTTACACAGATCCTTACGATTCCACTATCCTTGGTGAAGCCGATTTCGCACTTTCTTGATATCCGACTATCCGAGATACCATATTTTGAATCCTGATCTGTCCAAGGGGCATTGTACAATAAATCAATGCAATAATTACATATATCTCATATTTTATCATTAAACTGTTCGACTAAATCGACCAGGTACTAATCACCCAACACCTTCCAAAGTGTATTCATAATCTGAACTATTTACATACCACACTGATAAAATGTATCTGCATGACTACAACGTAGCAATGTTTATCATAAGTGATTTCCACAAATATGTATATATATAAATACATACTACACTAGCACCACACAATTACACAGTCCAGGAGAAAATTACCTAGACATTTTTCTCCTTTACATTCTCATCACACAATACCTAAGTACCTACTAAAATCGCTGTTTATCCCGATTTCTCGAAAGACATAGAAAACGGCCCAGCTACCAAATAATACCAGCCTTCCAAAAATTAAAAAAGATATGAATTTAATTTCATAATTAATGAGTACGTAATTACAAATCATTAATCTGCACAAATGTTAAACCTTGTGTAACTTTTTTCTTTGTTTTAAAAGTTATGCAGAAAAAAAACTGAATTCGATTGAAATGGGATTCGGGTCAAGTGGTAATGCCAAAGGCAACGACAAATATAATTAAATTATCAAATGACCGTCAAAGCAGGAATCGACCTCTCCAAGTTTCAAAGCCAAAGCTCATCCGTCCAGTCTTATCTTGTCATGTCAAACAAAGCCAAACCAAGTCAATTTAAGTCAGTTGTGTACTTAAGCCAAAGCCAAAAGCAAGACCAAAGTCATGTCAAATGATGACAGTCGAGCAAGTGCAGGAAAAACAAAAACAAAGCAAGAAAAAAAAACAGCTAAGCCGGACTTACTTAACTTCTACTTCTGCCCACAGAATTAATAAATTAAAATCTTGAAGCAAATCAACCTGAGAGAGGGAGAGAGACGGCAAACAAGACCAGGGATCAGTCCATCAAAGACGATCTTACGATCCCAACTACTTTTTTCTCATCCTGCCTCTGATTGAAAGTTGGACAAGTAAATGTCTGTATTTTACTACCAGTCCTGCTACGAATACTGAGTGCTCATTGCTCGCTCCATTCCCAATTTACCCATACACTCGTGTGCATCATCTCCTACATAAATCCTCCAAACTCAAGTTGAAGTTCAAAGGTAAACATATACCCAGGCCAAAAATCATCTTTCTTTTCCTCAGCACTGTAGGATTCCCAAGGAAAGATTAGGTGAGGTAATCCAACAATCCAACACCAGCACCAGTACCAGTACCAGACCAGTATAAGCTTTCCTATTCACCTTTTTGAGCAGTACACTTTCAGCAACAACAATTTCATTGTTTTCTTTTGTTACTGCTGTTGTTTTGCTGTGCTGTATGGTTGACGGTTCTACTCAATAAATTCACATGATAATCATAATTCTGGTTTCGTTTCTCTTCCAATTTCTCACAAGAACAGTGACGATTTGAGAAGCAAGGGCAAGGAGTAAGATGAAAATAAAATCAAAACGCATCTTTTCCTCGGCTGGCCCTGGCCTAGCCCAAACTTCATTTTATTAGGCATCATCAGTTCACTGGGTAGTTGAACAGCAAGAGCAAAAGCAAATGCAAGAGCAGCAGTAATTTCTTTATATATTGCTTTAGCTTTCGATAATCATTTTTTATTGCATCCAATAAATTTGGTCCATTTGCCATTTGAACTGCAGTCGTCACAGTCACAGTGACCGACCATATGATTAGCATTAACTATTTACCATTTATAAAATGATCAAATGCCTCCTTCGTTTTCTTCTGACCTGACTCACTTGACTGGACTGGACTAGAATGGACTAGAATGGAATGGAATGGAATGAAGTGAAATGAAAAGGAATGGGATAGAATTGGTCTCTCGGTAAATTGATATTACTTTGATTTTTATTTTTATTGGATGACAGGTTCACTAGCTTCACAGCTGGCTTCAAATATCATGCCTATATATTATACCTTTATGTATTTCATTAATTATACACGTCCATATATAATTGTCTGAACCTGTGTGAGCTCTTAAAGATAGACATAGACTTGTGTATAAATACATATAAGAGTGACTAATAAGACTTCGATAGAGAAAAAAACCATGTAGTTGACTCTTCATCGTGAACTGCTCACTTATCCTCAAAGTCTCAAATAGCTCATATTCGTTTCTTCACTGCACTTCACTTCAAAGCTAAGCTGAAGAAATAGTGACAGAGCAACTACACACTTGCATGGTAATTCTACTATGTACTAATAACACAAGGAGGTAGATTAATTCAATTACACAACTCAATACACTCCAAAGCTATTACATAGCTAGTACTATGTACGTACCTACTACGAACTACCTGCGTCTGTAGAGACGAGAAGAAAATTTATTTTCAAATTAAACAAATCATTTGAGCTCTAAAATTTTGAAAAAAATGCGTAAATTGAAATCTTCCCGAACACATTTCCTATGCAGAAATAAGGCACACACCATATATATAAATATTATACGTGTAGTAAATGATTTCGTATGAAATATTACTATTGCTTTTGATTTGATTTACTTTTGATTTAATTCATTTTCTATTATCCCTTCTCCTGCTCTCATTGGAGACAGGCCTTTGGATTTATCTTGCTTTATTGTCAATTATTCACATTCTTGTCTTTAAGGCTACGATTATGGCTACAGGAGGTGGTGAAAAGAGCAAGAGAGTCTACAATACAATACAGTTGAAGTTGAACTGTCCGATCTTCCGCCTCAGTTACATGCCATGACGGAAAATTACTTGATAAAATATCTACGCATAATTAGGTGCAGCTTTACATTACATACTTCTATTTTGTTTTGTATTTGTAGTTGCGCCAGTGGGAATAGGAAAGGTAAGAGGAAAATAACTCTGTAGGAGAGAAGAATGTAACATTTCTTTATTTGGTTTGGGTTTGGGCAATAGGATGAATATGTAGGAGCTTTTCTCATTCATTCCTCATTGACATACGTACAGAGTACAGAAGTACACACCTTGTGTAGCTGTTGATATTGTAAATACAGATATCCAGATTTCCTAGGTATATCCAGATTTCATATAGATAAGACTCGAAGAATAAAATGCACTGCTTCTTCTCCTTTCTTCCCTTTCCAGTTCACAGTTCACGTTCACACGGACACCGAGACAATAATGATTGCGGTAGAGTCTGATGCGTCGAGACAGGTTGTTCAGATAATCGCATATTATCTTTTTACACGTTCAAGTAACGGATTATGCAGACAAATAATATCAAGTCTTTATATGTATGCGGTGCAACATTTATATATATATATATATATATATACAAATAATGTGCATTTAGTTCTGGCTAGAAAGTTCCAACCACCTACTACCCACTAAATAAGCTTATACATATATCGCATATTACCAAGTCTGCATTAGTAATAATTATTAGCCATTAGTCAGCAAAGAAAAAGATACCTATATGCATATATCGTGGAGTTTACCAAGTCTTGATTTACCTACTGTAAAGTTCTGTCACCTGTCTTTTATACCCAGTATATTTTACTGCATTTTTTAACATTTTTACAACTTTTTTACAGTGCACCTTGGGGATGTGGAGAAATAGATTGGAAAACGTGTTCTGTTCCTTAAGAATTTGTAAAGAAATCAAAAATATCGTTTAATTATGGATTTATATTACGGATATTATCAAGGATTTAGTTTCATGTACCATTTGAGTGCCCCCGTGTTCGGGAGGGAGCAAAAAGTGATTTTACACCTTTGCGCACAATAATTTTATAATTACCTCGCGCTCTCACTTATTAAAATTGTTCCTAAAATGAGGCGTAATTTTCAAAGTGTGGGGAAAGGTTTTGGGAGTTTTTAAAACCAATGAATAAAAATAGAAAATTTTGAATTGGAGAGGTTTTGCTAACGGTGAACTTAACTTATGCTTTAAGTTTTCCAATATTAAGGATATAGGAATGTCTTGCAAAACTTCCTGCTAACGTACTGTACCCAGTTTGGCATTTACAAAACCTCACTATTGTCCATAAATTGAATTGAATTCAACTAGTAAATAGAACGTTTTGTACTATTTCGAAAGAGTAATAACATGTTATATATTTAAAAAGTTGTTTGGAGTACTTTTGAACTTCTTCAAAAAGAAACAAAGAACGCATTTTACACCGTTTTCAATCAAGTAGAAATAGGGCTCTTTTCAAAAACGTCTAAATGCATTAAAAATACAACAAACAAATGTTATAAGTTCCTTTTCTGGCCTACTGTCCTCAACAAAAGCGCATTCTCACATACATTTCGAACTTGTTCAAAATCGCACAACTAATAAAACGAAACTGTATTCTCTAAACACGTTTCGATCAACACAGCACAGTCCAAGAAATAATTATATTATTATAATTACCTATGTACACCCGCTTGAAAAAAAGTGCAATAGTAATGTAATACCATCAAAATGAAATAACACTTATAACTGTACAATTTTCATGGAGATTTGAGACAGTCCCTAGGTATGTGTATGAGACAAGGTGTTGTTGTTACTCACCCTCTCAGCTTGAACGACCATCTGTCACTACATGTGTCGACCTCAGCACTAAAACTATAATTAAAAATTACAAGAGCTTAATTAACCCAGGTCTGCCTCCTGCTACACCTGGCACCCATCCCCATCCATATCACTGGATTTTCATGCACGTCAAAGCTAGACACTGCACAGAACTGCGTTGCACTGCTTTGTATTTTGTATTACACGACGGCACCACACTACAGTCGCGCAGTCCCGTAATAACACGAAACGAACAAGAACAACGATAAAAAGGACGCTAGCATATCGACCATTAACAATTAACAAGTATCACGATTCAAGAATGCGACTACGACTACGAATGCGAATACCTTTACGAATCAAATAATTACCGACCACTTTCAAATGTGAATTAAATTAAATCAAATTAAATGGAATTATTAAATCAAACCAACTCAAATCAAGAGTCACAAGTCAGAATATAATTAATAATATATTAAATTATCCATGTAATATTCCTGCATAGTAATTTAATAAAAATAATAAAAAAAAAATCTAGGAAAAAATGTAATTATTTTTCTGGAGACAACGCGCTCATAACAAATTCAGATAATGTATGCATACTTAATTTCGTTCTCATTTTCATTTAAATCCTGACCTGGCCTGACATTCGTAATCTTTATCTGACTCCCTTGTTCTTGTAATTGTAAATCGACCACATGAAATTATAATTATATGCAGAATGCAGAATCACACTAACAAAGGCGTCTGTCTTAATTCTCTTTCAATTAATATTATAATTATAATACTTCTATGTGTAATAATAAATACTACTCAAATCTGTCTAAATAAATACCACTCCACATATGTAATTATCTTTATATTAGTATACCCACCTAAATTCATACACACACCTAATAATAATAATAATATCTCGACTTACAACTACTAACTAACTATTAATGCAAAGTAGTCTTAAAGTTACATATAACGTATATACCTAATATAATTACTGAATAATTCACGAAACACATATTTTTTCTCCGTTCTTGAAAAATACCTAATGGCTTTTGCAATAACAATAACAATTGAAGTAACAAGAGTGGTTGGAAACGAAACAGACAAGGGGATCGCTCATTCCATTTCCAACAGTATTGCAAAAGTTGTTGCTATTGTCAAATTAATTTAACATTGAATTCGAATTGCCAGCAGAATCACAATTAAAATCTGGAGCAAGCCACAAATACAAATAGAGATTAAATACAGCTGCTTTCATTTGTATCATAAAATGTTAAGCATGCAAATGCAAATCAAATTTAAATTAGTATTTTGAAGCATAGTAAACAAAAAAAGAAATAAAGGATATAAGAAGATAATCATGGAAAGGTCATGTGTTCCTTGTTGTGACAACACAGGCAGGACAAGACAGGACAGAACAGGCTAGGATAGGATAGATCAGGACAAGACAGTTCAGGACAGCATACAATTCGCTATCTTATAATTAAAAAATTATTCGGATAAACACAAGGTATACAGAGTACTATGTAAGATGTAATAATATAATTAATATCCTTGAATCACAATTTCGCAATAGTAAAAATAAGAATACAAATAAGAGTAAAGAGTAATGGTAATGATTACATTTTAATAAAATGGACAGTAAAAATAACATCAACACCTTTCCATACTCTGCATATGTATAATAATAAGGTGAATAATTAAAGTTAATTAATTACCCTAAGAGGATAAAACATACGACTATATGGACTTGCTATAATTATATTTCTAATTATTGTAATTGGGTAATCTACATTTCCTTTGTTAATTTTAATTGAATTTCATTATATGACTATTATCCATTGCATTGCACTGCATCACATCTCACATCACATCGCATCGTACTGCTCTCATTCCAGCATCGTATCGTACGTAATGGTAATAATAATTGTAGATTCGCTGGTCACTTCTAACAAGATTCTACACGTGGGTAGCAAAGTAAAAAAATACTCAGTTAATGTAATTGTATTACGTCTCTCTTCTTAACTTAAAATTAACTACCTTAGCCTTAGCACACCATCATCGTTTCGTCTACCACGACGAATACCACTACCAGATGAGTTACAATTACAATCGCAATTAGAAATACAACAAGACTATGTGATGGAATGAGAATCCATGGATGGACCAGAACATAACATAACACAAGCACACCATAAGAGAAGGAGAAGGCAGTAGTGCAATAATGATACATCTACCAACATAACATACCTACATAGGACGATACGAAACGATGCGAGACAAGACAAATCAAGACGAGACAAGCAAGACAAGACAAGGCAACTAATTGTGAGAGCAATCATCAAAAAATTAAAACATTGCTCACGTAAGTAATCTCGTCTTGTTCCTTCGCTTCGTTTCGTGGCAAGACTTGAATTGTCTTGTCTTTTCGTTGGCTTTTGATCTTGCTTTTGTTTTTGACGTTAGCTCTAGCTTTGGTTTTGGTTTGGTTTGGTTCTGCTTTTGACTTTGGCTTCGGCATTGCATTTAGTTTTGATTGTGACTAGCTCTAGCATTCATTAACTTATCTTATCTTATCTCTGCTCCTCTACCGCTGCTCTTGTGGAATACCAAATCATGTGTAATTTCTGCTCATAGAAACCAAAATGAAAACTAAACTAGCTACACCTAACTAACACAATATCCGTTTTGCTTCGAACATGGCTTTTATCGAAACAACATTTAATTGCCTTAAATTGTTAACAACTACACTCAACTGCACTCACCTACGACTAGGACTACACTTCTAGTAGAATCAGGGTGTTCCCCAAACTATAAATTCAAATCCAAACACAAATTCAAATCCATGTTTCACTCCAAAATCTCGAATCGATTCGAGTCGAGATCTTGAGAATGGAAATTAAATTTGGGGACAATACACCATTTTTTGGTAAAGTCAATTCAATACAGATTCAGAATACTAATTATTACGAGAGCTCATGATACACGAACAATGTAAATGGACAAGTGGGAATCTTGAAGGATGATCTGATCGTCAATTAAAGAAAGGAATGAATGAATGCATGAATGAATGGATGAATGGGTGTGTGGGTGTTTCAGATTTCAGTGAGGCGAGGATGAGGATAAGGTAGGTAAGAAAGTCGCAGTCATCGTAAATCAGTCATAAAATATTCAATGCATTTCTCGTGTTTTCCACAACTCTGTCTTCCACTTGTACATAGAGACATCAACAATCAACGATCGACTTTACAGATACACATGCAATAAATAAATACAAAATAGAATACTTTGAGCCTTCATTACTTGTCTTTGTTTCTGCTTCTGAAAACTGTTTATTTTTTCATTTGCTTCAGAGACAATCAACAGCAGAAGCAGAGTAATAATTACTAGTAGCTAAATCACTAGCAATAACCAAAACCAAATCATTAGATTATCAATAGCAAAATCAATAGCAGTTCCATCACTTCACTCAAACACATTCAGTAGTAGAGTCCATATTATTGAAACTCTAAACTGGCTACACCATAAAATAAATGAATCGAACCTGTAACGCAATATAATTGCAAACAAATAAGAGCATCTGTATCAATATCAGCAGCAGCTTGAACATGAACATGAGCATGATCAGAAGCAGAAGCAATAGAGCAGTAATACAACATCACTAAAAGCCTAACAATTTATAGCATGACCTGACAGGAATAAATTAAAACGAAAAAAATGATGTGCACAAAAGCCAAAGCCAGAGCCAAGAGTCAAACGTCAAAGCCAAAGCCAAAGCCAAAGCCACAGCCAAAGGAAAAACCAAAGCTAAGGCAAAATCAAGCTTAAAAATTTTAATTATAAATTGAAACAAGAAGAGCAAGCGAGAAGGATGAAGCAAAAGGAGCAAGAAGTGAACTAATCCACTAATCGTGGCCTTATCAATCTTTCCATTTTCTTGCCGTTTCATTCCTTCACAATCCATTCACATGCATACTTATATCACACACCTAAGTAACCTACCCATTTAGTTTGAAACACTCCACTGCACTACCTTTAGGATTAAGATTCTGATTCTGTATTTACTATAAGCAAACTACCTCACAGTAGTAGTCATAGTCATAAGATTTGCCTCACACTTGTTCCTAGTAGTGCCCTATATACCCACATGTATGTATATATGTATATATTGAAAACGTGAGCAGTTAAGCAGTTGCTATCGCAATCACCTTCTACTTCTGCCTCTGACGATCCAGTTACAATTTACACAGATGTGATCCACATTTTAATACAATTTTAAACGCAAAGTCTTTGAATTCGAATTTAAATCGAAACGAAATTGAACGTGGGAGAAGAGAAGGCAAATAATTATAATAAGCTCTAAGATAATTGTCAATCGTAATCGTAATGGATAATGCATAAGCTAGGGCTAATATGCAGCGTCATTATTACAATTAAATATTTGACAATAGCAGTAACAACTGCCTTATAAAAGCCCATGCGAAATTCAAAATACAAAACCAAATCATCGCATCACATCACATCGATCAATCGATCAAGACATAATACATAAAAAGTAAACAGATTAACAATTACACACTACCTATATATAGGTAACATAATATATCATGTATAGAACGATTCGCATTATAATCCCAATATCACAAAATCAAGTTTTGATGCTGTTGTTGTTGCGTTTACCTTCGCTATTGCATTTGCTATTGGTATTGATGTTGTCGATGTCGTTGTGATTGTCATTGCAGCACTAGCGATTAAAATACTGTAGGATAAAAGAATAAATCAAGTGGTTAGTGCAAATTGTAAATGCTCAAAGTAGTCGCATAGGAGTAGGTAATGATGTATAAATGGTCAGATCCTAATATAGTCTTACTATATACCTAGAATTGTTACAATTACAATATTACACGCTCGTATCTCCATATAAATATAAGTTGACTACTTAAGTGAGTACTGAAATCGAAGTTTGCAAGTTTTTAAGTAGGAAGGTAGAGAGTGATAGTGATACAAAGTTGATGTTGATAGTGGATGAGCTTGTGTGAAGAGTTTAGCACCGTTTAGCCATTTAGCTAAAGCAGTTCTCATTCATCTTTCCTTTACGGTCATCGCAGTCGTTGTCGTCGGCACCGTCATCGTCTTCGTCGATTGCTCATGGAATAAAAAAACATGATAAAAAAGAAATGCTATTGTTAAATGTAAGGATTACGTCGCACCATCGTATTACTATTACGAACACTATTTTATTCGCATCTTGGTCTTTCTTAAATCGCATCACATCGTTCTGATCGTTCGATGCCGATGCTGATGATTACCGTGTTTGATTATTTTTCGCTGTTCAAAAAAGGAATTTTATATTATACCTATCCATTTTACACTTATATTTTTTACACCACCTGTTACAGCAAGTCTTCATTTTTATTTTTATAAAAGCCTTAGTTTTAGTTTTCATTTTCCTTTCCATTTCTTTAAAGGTATTATAGGTAATCTACTACTGACCATTAATATACAAGTTATTACTATTCTGGACTATTACTACAACAAGCACAAGGGAAGAATCCTTACACGGGAACATTTTCAATTGTCCAAAGTTGATTTCAACAAACTTTGGCAAAACATGTGCTACGGACACCTAGTAGACCAGCAATGATGGAGATTTGAGTCCGTTTTTTGTTTTGTGACCACGGGCGAATTTTAAACTTTCCCCAACTAAAGACCGTTCCACGCTCCTTCTAAAAACTGGATTCTGAAGTATTTTTTTCTAAAAATATAAGGTGATCATTTTTGTCAGTGGCGACAAAAACTCAGGACCTTTGGGATTCGAGATATCTGTCGGGCCAAAAGTCACAATTAACCCTTTTTTGAACAATTTAAAATTTGCTCGTTGTCACAAAACAAAAAACGGACTCAAATCTCCATCGTTGCTGGTCTAATAGTTGTACGTAGAACATGTTTTGGCAAAGTTTGTTGAAATCCATTTTGGACAGTTGAAAATGTTCCCGTGTTAGTCTTAATAGTCAGTAGAAGCTACAGACAAGAATGTGTATAATTATACTCACATAAACATTACCTACTGCTCCATTTTTTGCCGATTTGAGATAATTACATAGGTAATATACGTGTCTTGCGTACATAGATAGACAATTTATTATTTAAGCTTTATACGAAATTCTGCTACAATTCACTACACCGCACTAGTATTAAGGCTACATTTAGTTCCAATATTCAATGTCACAGCATAGTCATTATCACCGCCATTTGGATTGCAAATGTTTATACTTATACTTTATATTTATTGCTTATATATAGGATTTTAAATCTTGACACACCGGCAAGTCAAGATTCAGGATTTCTAAATTTTGAAAATCATTCCTTTAATTTTTTTGTCGACTTTTAATAATTTAATTCTGCTTTATTTTCAGGTCCCCCAAGTTAAATATTTCTCTTTTCGATCAATCTTATGTATAATATATGTAGTACTATTTTCCCATTTTTTATTCGTCAATTTTATTCGTCATTTTTTATCCTTCTCTTTTATTTTATTGATCTATTTATGCTCGTTTGGTTTTGTTACGCTATACGATACCCCGTTTTTTATCTTTATCTTACCCCAATTCTTTCCTGTACTTCATTCATACTGTATTGTATAATATTTTTTTATCATTTTTTTTACTCCCATAGGATCTGATTTCAACTTGTATTGTATCACTGTATACTATTGTATTGAATTGAATTAGAAATGGATTAAAGGAGTGGAATTGTGGCTTGGAATTGTGGCTTGGAATGTTTTGTATAAATATTTGGCGGATAATCGGATAAAAAAGCTTGAAGGTAATTACAAGTTTAACGTTTCTCAGCATATCCTCAGACTTTGACATTGGCTTTGGATTCTTCTCGAATTCAGTCGAGACGAGGGAGAACAAAAGAGAGACAAAATGCGAATCAAGGGGAAAAGGTAAAAAAGGAAGGAAATAGGAATGTAGTGTAGTCTGTAGTGCCTGAGCCAGAGTCAGAGTCATGGCGATTGTAAATGAGGAATAAAGAAGGTAAGGATGGAGACAAAGAGAAAAAAGTTGGAGTTTGAAGATAAAGGAGATTCAGTGATCTGCTTACTAACAGACAGAGATAACAGCCGTGCTGAGCATTGTTATGTAGTAGCAAAGCAGCGGAATAACGTGGCAGTGGTAGTCGCCTTGTCTCTTCTTGTTCGTTTCTCATCTCATCTCATGTGAGATCGTGTAGTGTGGTGGGTAAGTTTGGTAAGTTCCAGTTTTGCAACCACTTACACATATTTTAATCGCTTTAATAGTTCCCTATCGCCTATAATTGCCCACCATCCCAGGCTATTAACCAAAACCATGTAATTTTAGATCCACTTCAAAACTATTAATTTCAATTCAATCCAGCCAACTTTTTTTCCAACGTTTTTTCGTCTTGAGTAAAGTATGGCATGGCCATGCCACGGCGTCACTTCCATCCCTATATGCTTTGCTCAAGTTGAACGTTCGACTTCGGCAACACTTGGTTCGTGGCTGCAAATTTATTGTTATGTTGCCAACGTGTCGTACAGCATATATCATTTATATAAGTGCTGGTCTTTCCTTCCCTGCTCTCAATAATCTCGTGTACCACGTTTGACGTTAGTATGTATGAGATGTTCCTGCATGATTACCATTGTGGAAAATGTGCAAAACGTTCTATTTCAAACTCTTTTTCAAACGTGTAAAACTCGTTTCTTCACCTTGCATCATGATATGATTATCATGTGCATTTATCTTGGCGTTTGGAAAACGGCAAAATTTGTAATTTGCATTTGCATTCTAAAATATACGTGCATGAATTCCGAGTATTATTATTTTCAAGAATTCAAAAAACGAACTAATTTTTGAACTCAATTCAGAATATCAAAACGTCGTAAGTATTCGCTTCAAGAAATTCAAAATAATACATACCCTTCCTTTAAGGAAGTTCCTTATCAATTATTCTAAACTGATTACATGTGTAGAACCACTTAAATACATACATACTTTTATTGCAGTTACAAATCATGAATTGCATTTCATCTTTTAAAAACAAGAAACAATGTTCACAATTTTTAATATAAAATTACAAAACGTCCACTTTAATATTTTTAAAATATCTCAAAAAATTCTACGTCCTTACATCGTAGACACGGATAAATGATAGTAAACATCGTGCACATTTGCATAGTGTAATATGCATGTGTTTCTTCATATATTCAACCGATGCGACATCCAAACCAAAAATTCGACGGTATTTACATACCTGGATACAAGTGGCAATAAAAGCTTCACACGTTCTCAAAAACATGTTGAGAATCCAATTCAAACATTTTCACAATTACAGTTAGTACGCAAAGGCGCAATTAATATCTGATCAGATAGTATTAATTTTTATTTAGCATATCTGTAGCACACTAAACGAAGCTAAACTAAACATTAATAAGACAATCGAGTACTTGACAATTAAAAATCGAAATAAGTATTTATGGCATCGCTTGGGCTATCAAAGATCTATCGAAATCAAAGATTCCGATTAAAACATAAGTGCCAGTGAAAACAAGAACCAAGTGTTTGGCATTTCAATTAGAATTAGAAATAGCAGTACCTTGTACAAGTATGCGGTAGGTATACTGATATGTATTGATTACAAGAGTTAGACAATCCTATCTGAACAGTCACCGGAGGAACGGAAGGTGAAACAATTAACGAGACGACGAAGAACAGAGGGTGGAATGTACCTAACTACATATGTAATGCGTAGTAAGTCAAGACAAAAAAATATAATAATTATACAAAATATAAAAATACTACGATAACATAAAGTAGGTACTTGACAAATTGGACGCAACTTACTTGTTCTCTTACTCTCCAATCTCAAGAACAAGAACCAGAACAACAACAAATGTCTTCAGCCACACTACTCCTCCACAACAACATCCTCAAATATTCAAAGGGTAACATCTCCAACCTTTTTCATGTGTACTTGTTGTCTTTTGCACCCATCTTCATTCCACGTTTAATTAATTCAACATAGCCATATATACTTCATGCTGAAAATTACCTACTTCTCAAATTAAATAATTGTAAAAGGTGCTCTGGTCTTTATCTCTCTGTCTCCTATTTTTTTCTACACAAAACTAAAAAGAACAAAAGCCCAACTGAAGCAAAGCAAAGTAAAGCAGAGCGAGCCAAACGTAAAATCAAAATCGAAGCAGAAGGAAATAAGTGAAAATGTAAAGCGAACAAAAACAAAAGTACTATCTAAGGCTTCATTGATAGAAGGAAGTGTGTAGTAGGTAAGACGGAATTATATAATTCAATTTATATATTGTGATAATGTGAACCAGTTTTTAATTTTTTGCCTCTCTCTCTCGCTCTTGCTCTTGCTTAGCTTTACCTTACAGTTGCCTTTTAACTTGACATGAAGAATTTTAAGGGCTATGGCTATGATTATGCTTGTACAGACAAGAGTTTACTTGGACAATACAAATTGAGCCAATTGAAGCAATTCAACCTCGAAAGTGAGTGAAGGAAGAAAGAAACCAGAACCAGACTGAAAATCCAGAGCACAAAAGCAGACTTATTTGTAAACGTAATCCACGTCATCGTTCTAAAGCTCAACATTTTTTACTTTATTTCATTTTACTTGGTTTGGTATGGCTTTGGCTTTGACTTTGAGTGGAATAATTACTCGCCCGACTGCTAGGCTGGCATGGCGTAAAAATGTAACAACATATTTGATCACATATTATCGCTCAAGATTATGCGTATAAAATATGGTCAACAACTTGTCTCATTCTCAGGATTTTTTACCTTCGCTCTTGCCCTATTGCATTCAGTGGGATTTGCATTTATTATGGATATATTATATATTTACCTAATACGTTTATTATACAATGGTTTCTTTACACGCAAATCCAAAAGATATACATATTGCAATACATGCATTTATTACACTTATTCTTTTCTACTTTATTTATTGCGTTTGATAACCAGTCATCTTCCAGTACTCGTTCAAATATTTAAATTACAATAAGCCATTGCCATGCGATTAGCATGTTGGGCATTAGGATTCCGACTATTGACAATTGACAGCATTACGGTGAAGAATACATAGTACTTACCCAAGTGCATTACAGAATTACAGCTCACAGACATGTTCAAAGACATTAGAGGTCCTTTGCTTTTACCTTTGCTAGTACAAGATTTATGGCATTAACTGGCAATCAATCAATGAATTTTTATTTTCCTAGGAAACCTTCCAAGGTTTAGGTATTGTACACGTAAAAGAAATGAGTCATTCTTATTTTATCATATTTTTAAAACATTGTAAGGAATCAGTTATTACTTATAACTAATTTGTTGATGCATAGTGTAGGATAAAAGAACGAGTGCATTAGTCCGTTCTTGCCTTTTTGTTCCTTTTTGCGCTTTTTGAAACCAGTGCATTTTCCCGTTTTGCATTTTTAAAAACAGCGAATTCCTTATTGTACTTTTTTTTTAGCAGTTCAGTGTATTTGGTCATTTCTGAGCTTTAGAAATAGTGCATTACTATTTTACGCTTCCGACAACGTACATTTACACTTTTTTGTACATTTTCTATGACTCTTTTCAACGTTATTTCAAACCATGTAGACATCCCTGCCCTGTTGCATGGTTTTGCAAACCCCAATTTTACTCCGTTTTCCCAGTTTTAAAACAGCTACTAATTTCTTATAAAACCGTTTAAAAATATTGTACTCAATCGTTATAACACTTAATTAAACACACCTAATTAAAAATAATTGCAGCAACATAATTTTATACGATAAAACCAAGATAACATCTTTTGCACCTTGGTCTGGCACCTTCCCACAACATCACCTATCCACTATCCTACTACTAATTATACTAACACAATTCAATAGTCAACCCATCTATAGGTAGGTACTTACATACATTTTAGATAATTATTTAAGCAGCTATACACATGGATATATAGTAGGAACTTTATTTCTTTTCGTTCGAGTCTGAATACTGAACCTGAACAAGGCTCCCCGTCAAGACTCCTGCAGGACAGGACAGCAGAGGACAGGATATGCTTCAACTAGAACATAAGATTAACAGGAAAATCCAGAAAGTTGCTCTTGCTCTACTTAAAAAAAATCAGAGGAAACGGACATGGATATGGAAATGACTCAGGACAGGATTGGATTGAACTGGACTGGTCAGGTCCAGACGAGAAACCACAGTCAAAGCCAAAGCCAAGGTAAAGGCAATGGCAAACTCAAGAAGTAAATGTAGAACCAAATGTAAAAACAAATGCACTAGCAAAATCACAATCAAAATCAAGTTACAACCAGAGCAATAATTCAACAATGTCTTGATAGCTTGTCTTGATCTTGTCGTAGAAACGTGAATAGTGAATATTATCCTTGCAATTACATATTACAGTCTCAATACATAGGATGGATCTATCGTAACGCAATTAAAGACACAACAAGCAAACTCTCCACGTGGATACATATAAAAACCAAATAAATTGTAATAAGTAATACACATTTGAATTTTTTACTTTGTCATAAGTCAATTCATAAAGTTGTTTTCTGGTTCTATCCATTTCGTTACATGATATTTTTCATATCCTTCCCTGTACAAAATACCTACAAATACAATTCCGCTGTAGTATTACTTACTACTATCACTACCACAATTACTATTCCTTTAGTTCCAGTTCAGTAGTTCAGTCACTGAAAATTACACTGGAAATTCTAGTTTACTTGATGATGATATTGGTCCAGTCACTCAGGTAATGCCATGCTTATTAAATTCAAATTAGCAAAAGCGTGTTAAACAAAAATGTAAATAGCTTCAGCTTCAGTGTTCGTTCACGTTTAGTGTAATCATGTTCGAGCCTGCAGACTGCAGACGTAGTACTCGACTCGACTCGATTTGAATTGACTTGACGACGTACGCAACTTCAAAGTACAAACTACCAACGATCCTCAACCACCTACAAACAGGTAACAGAGCAAACTTGTGTAATCGTAATCAAAGCAATGCAAAGGTACATAGTACCAGTAGTGGTGGCAGTAACGAGCAACACCAACATCAATACCAACATCAATATTCACTAGCACTGACTTCACAAAACTACCTACCTGCAATCAAAAATGAAATTAGGAGACAAAACACGCGAGGAGGAACACAAGTAATTATTTCTTTATCAAATAAATAATAAAATAAATAAAGGAACAAACATATGTCTTTTCTCTCTTTCCCCTTCCTCTACAAATTCACATTTCTGGATGCCTCAGGATACACTGGTAATCAGCATAATAATTAACTGAATCGTTCCACCAAGACCAAGTCCAAGTGCAACAAGCCACCAACACCAACCATATCAAAACCAAGACCAACATACATACCTACATATGTGCAGATCGTCAATCGTAATTCATAAAACATAAATAAATAAATATGTAAATACGTGAATACTTGAATACCTGAACACTTAAATATTTAGTCAAGTCAGGTCAGACAAAGACAAAGACAAAGTTTACTTTCAATTTCAATAATTGTAGTTTCAAGCTTCCTCCTATGGTTTTACTGCCTCACTTTCCCAACAAATACTGAATACAGTCTGGAATTCAAAATTCAGAATCAGAATGAGTATCCAGTCTTAGGAAATTTGCAACCCTAATCGTCCGTAATAGTATGTATAATGACTAATGTTGGTGGTAATGAGACTTGTTTCGAAGACAATCTGAACATTTAATGCACCATAATATTGTAATGCTGTTTCCTCATCCTGATTTTTGACTTTGACTTCAGACCTCAGCCTTCCCTTTATCATTATCATGGCACTGCACTTCCTATCGTCTTCTGGTTCTGGTTCTGATCTTTGAGCAATTGTACTGCAGACCGACAAAAAATGCTTAATACATTTAACAAAGTACTTTCAATTGCATTATTGCCCATTATTTCCTAGCTTTGGGGTGCAAAGGTACAAAGTATCCTTTAGTATCTTCGGCTCTTCAACAAATTAACTAACACGCACTTTTACCCTCTCTCCGTCTCTCTCCCAGTCCAAGTACTTTGTGTCTAAAAGACTTGTTCCTAATTCCAAATCCAGATTCAACCTCCAACTCCAACCCACACACAATACGAAATACGTATAATAGAAAAGACTTGCAATTGCGACTACAAATAAGGCCACGACTACTTCACTCAATGACTCAAACTCGTGTAGCATGCCTAATTTTTAACATATTATTTCCCGGCATTCGGCTTTTACAGATTTGATGACTGCTCTGTTGCCGATGCCGTTGGCCACACTACGATTACTATACATAAGATAAGATACCTTACGATGGCCACTGGGATATCCTTTTAACATGGTCGTTCCCGACTTCATGCGTGCAAGAAGACAATTGATTTGCTCATTCATTGAAATGCTGAAATAGTTTATTGCATTTTAATTTCAATAATTATCCGCTGGCTTCTACGAATTTCTTGGACTTCTGTGGGTTGCTTCAACTGTACGAGTACACGAAGAAAGTGAGCAGAATTTAATTGGCGGGGGCTTATTAAGTCTTGGATGTGAATTGCATCGGTAAAATATGTAAATATTTAAACACGTAATAACACTAATAGCAATGGATAGTTAGTCACGTTAAATAATGCTATGCCTATGTAACCCATATACGATGATTATATGTCATGGATGGACCACAGAAGCTTTTTCAATGCAACTCGGACTGATCCCAACAAAGCCAAACCCAAACGATCTCGAAGCAACTGACTGACTGACTGAATGACTGGCTGACTGGCCCCACTCGAAGCCCTTTAGTTTAGGCGGATCTCTTTAATGTCTCTTTGACTCTCTCTCCTTCTCCTGTGGCTCTGAACAATGAGGAAAAACTGATTTGATATTCAAACCAGGCAAATAATTGACTTTATGGACCAATCAACCAATCTACCACATCATCAGCATCAGCACCAGCACCAGCTAGCTCATTTCATTTTTCACGGCTGCTCAACGTCACTTCTCAAAACCTCGAAGTAGCAAAGCAAGTAGGACATGGAAGATTTATGTTTGATGCTGCAAGTATGTATGTACATACTAGCAGTATTTATTACCTTTACCTGCACTCATCTACTCAGTGCTCACTCAAAATTTCCTGCATTTTTCGTGTTCGAAACTACTAATGAACTAGTGATAGATTGTGCTTTGGGAAAGTGTCAATTCCATGGTTCTGTATACTTCAAGGTGATAAAAAAATAGTGGGTTGCTGGTATTTTCCTGAAACAGTTGTGTGATTTTTTTTCAAATGGTAATTGTTAGTATTTTTCAATAGTCGCTGATCTGATTTTCTTTCGATAAATGGATATTTTTTTACCAATGAATTTTCAAAATTAACCCATATCTGATAATTTTTTACCTAAATGCAAATACCATTCTTCGTTCTCAAAGTACGTACCTTAATTCGCCATTTTAAAACAACAAAATTTCAATTTTTCGTTTTAAACAAGATCCAGAAATTCAAATAGTGCTTAATTTTTAAAAAACAATAGATCTCTCTGTTTAAAAAAATCCAAAACCATTATTCTCCATTTCGAAAGGAAAAATAAAATAGGTGTACACCATACGACGCTCTTCTCATTCTCTTGAGAATCTCAAACATTCTCCGATCCGTTTCTATTGGAAATAGTGCAAAGCGGGAAGAGCAGCGTATGGTGTATACCTAATGATTCTTCGTTTTTAAAAATGCTACAATCTCATTGCCGTCCTATAAACAGCATCAGCACAATCCTCTGATAATTCCTCCTTGAAAAAAACAAATACCAACCAACTACATATAATTATTTCCAAACGTATCTGATTATTTCCCACTACAAAAAATGGCAAACGTAACTATTTCCCTTACAAAAACTATATATACATACCTACTTACTTGCATATAATTACTGCTTTGCATACTACCCTTTTGAAAAAGTGAGTAAGGAATACCGCTCAATTAAAAATGAACAACATGGTGAATTTCCATGTTGAACATTTCCTGCTCCGCTGCCACTAGAAATTAAACCACTAGTTGCTAGAAACTTACCACCAACCCTGCACCTGCATTACATATGGAATAGAATTGCATGACATTGCATTGCATTGAACTGCACTACATTACATTATATTCACATCAAATTACGTTGAATTAAATTGCATTTCAGTCAGTTCAATACAACTGAACAAGACATAAGTATTCTACATTTGCACTAACTACTATAATTATCAGTAGATACATATTTCAGTATGAGGATCAGACCTGCAACTAAAACGCAGCCTTTGAAAGGTATCTTATGGCATACATACATCTATACTCATTATATCATTATAATCTGCCTCGTTAAGTTTAAACCAAACCAATAAAAATTTTGAAAAAATCTAAATCATTACCTCCGCTATGTTTGTCGCTGTCTTTGTCTTGGCCTTCCCCTTTGACTTTGACTTTGTCTAGTAACCAAGACAAGACCAACCGACAACTAGGTAATCACATTATTATATAGCAATAACAATCTCACAAATCACAATAATAATAACATACAAGTCAAACAGAAAACAAGTTCCAGCTCCAGCTCTTTTTATCACAGCTCTCAAACTATTCTTCCAAGTACCTGTTCCAGCTCATTAATCACTCACACACATTAACTTATTTTTATCCGCAAACACAGGAATAAAAAAAATCAAATACATGCCCCCAATAATCATCAATCAGAAGGAAATCATAGGATTTTAGTTGTCGGTGTCAGCAACAGTTTCCACTCAACTTTATTCGCAGTTATCAATTATGAATGGCGAGGAGGAAACTAATAAAAATATTTTATTATTATCCCCCTAAACTTTATCCACACAGTGCGGTACTATGATGATAGTAATAATCATATTTAGTATGCATAACTTAAGACAATTTCTATCATGTCCAAGGCACTTATCATAACATACTCTAACCTGCAATTTGCCCATGTATACATACCTAAGTTGTGCCACTGATTTCCATATCGATAATCGTAACCACTGCACATTCTATAACAACAATCAACAAGACCGAGACGAAGACCCTGGGTTAATAAAAACGTAATAGTAATAATGATACTAATAATAATGAAGCCTGGGTAATGATCATACTTTTTTGCCTATTAACATGCAAAAAGGTGAAAATATCCTTTGGGCTAAAAATGGCGAAAGCAATGGCAATGGGATTAATGGCAGTGTATAAAATCCAATAATTTAAAAATGCTCCTAGTAACTATATAGCAACGTAATATCTATACAAACCAGAACTAGTACCAGCACCAGCACCAGCACCAGACTAGTGCTTTTGTCTTCCACTTTACTCTCTTTCTCAATTGACTTTCCCACTGAACCCGCTACAATAAATTCCTACCAAGACCAAGAGAAGAGATTTCTGTATGTACCCATATTGGTAAACTGATAATCCCCATATGTATGTGAGAGAATCACCGTACAGGCCTACCAGACTACCTTTGCACTTTACGGAACAACAGACAAACAAAGTAATAATCTTAGCCATTGTGGATCGGCTTCGACTGGTATCGGCATCGGCAAGATGTAAATGTGAACAAAGTATGAGGTAGGTAAGTAAAGAGGTGTACTTGCTACAGATAATCATTGTAATCCCATAATTTATGGTTAGATGGTCGACGTCCAAGACGACTTCGAAGTGGATGTCCAAGTCCACGGAATCGAACCAAGTAAGTAAAGTAATGGTTGGACATTCAGAGATAAAAAAAATACTGTACGGTGAATCTTATGGCATGGCATGGCATAGCATGGTAATGATAATGGTATATGTAATAGCAATAGCAATAGTAATAGCAAGGTAATGGTAATGATGAATGGACGAAAGACGTCTTGGTCTTGCGGATGAAAAATACTTGTTGAAAACTTCTCCAGGCCATCCATGTTTGTTTCTATTCTGTGTGCTTTGTAATTACACACTGTTGGCAAGCGCACTCGGTCACTAACTCAAACGCTAGCTCACTTCACAAGATCACATTTATCACTACATCAACATCCACTGCTCAATTCAGCTTCTCACTCATCTACAAATCCAAACTCCACAAAAGTCCAATCCAAAGGAATCACTTACTATAGTCACTACATATAAAAACTTAAATAACAGCAAGACAGACCTTACCAATATACCTAGTTATTTTAACATGAGCTTATGTAAAATTGCCAGCCTACAGATATTCCATTCATTCACTTAATTTCAATACGATCATATCCATTTTCCAAGTTTTAATTTCCTTGATGGTAGCTGTACAAGTTATGGACCTGTAAGTTTGCTCAGGATTTAGGTGTAATTAGAAGCTTCGCTACAACTGCAATTACAATTGCAAGTACAAGT
>JAAXYX010000030.1:0-102247 GCA_036851915.1 Ptenothrix huangshanensis | reverse complement strand
TCATGTATTAAAACCCTCGAAGTTTCCTGCGATTAACATTCGTTTTAAACGGGAAAAAAATCCTGGCAAACGGCCCCTTAATTCAAAATCCGTTGAAAGCAGCATGTGCTAAACCCAAAAAAACTTGAAAGTAAAATGACCTAAATCTGCGTTGAAACTAATGGAATTAGGTCATTTTTCCTTTAAGTTGTTTTGGATTGTCTTCTGATGCGTTTGGATTTAAGCCATTTTGACACTTCACCAACGATATGTGACAGTTACACAGATAGTGGCTTTCCTCTCAACTCAACTCCTCTCCACTAATTAATCAACGTCAAAAGATAGATTATGGAAACCTCAACTGGGATAATGAAACTTGTACAGGAACAGGCTAAAATAAGCTTCATTAAAATTGAAACAACGTAGGTGCTTTTAGATAATATACTTGAAATGTTTACCAAAGCTGAATACAGCAATCTAATAAACGTGGCATAACACGTGTTATCCTGATCTCAGTAATAAGAAAAGTGTAATAATTATGTCTTCTTTTAGGTAGTGTATAATTTAGGCATTTACTATATTAATAAAAATTAACTCAAAAAAATCGTTAGCTCTTTACACTGTAAAAGCTGATGCATCTAAAATACCGCAAATCTACTAGTATTTAGTAAAATTACGCATGCAGTGAATATAAATCTCAAGTTCATCGAAGGTAAATCCCAATTGCATCGAAAAAGAATCTAAAGAACAATCTCGCAGTCCAGGATGCATATTTATGTAATGTTTGTTTTGCTCTGCACTTAATCCGGATGTAGGAAATTTTAAAACGTTTCAAAATTGCCGAGTGACAAAATTTTGAACTGTTTCAAAATTGTAATTATTATTGCAATTATATTAAAAATATTTGCTTTTCTTCCAAGTCATCGTAATGCTCAAATATAGAATTTGACCCGGCTAACCAAATAGGCAGGTTATATTTAGAGGCAGGCTGTGATTACAAGTTTTACCGTATACTAAATACGAATAGGCTTCTGTTGTTTTACATGCGTCTTTTCCTGCTTCAAGATTCTACAGCTTTTACAGAATACGTTTTAGCATAAGTTTTTTCAAGTAGTAAGATCAATGCACTAGCTTTATCCAAAATTACTTTCATTAACTTTCCATTTCCAATTGTTATCCAAAAGAGAAAAGTCCGAAGAAAGAACTGTCATAATGCGAAGCGAACAATAATACACATGATTGATTAATCTAGATTTTAAAATAAAAAATACATGTAAACGTACCTACTTGAGTCACACATTAAGATAACTAGACTCGAAAGATACTTGCTGTGTTATTCTTACTAAAAGCAGAAAACTCACATCTTGTCACTTGGTGTCATGTCAAAGCACCATTAAAGTTTTATTCCCCATTGACTGACAATCGCCAGTTTATCTCCATCCAGTTGGTCACTGCAATGCAAAAACTTGGATTGGAAACAATTGCACATGTATTGTAAACTGTAACTACTTACTATAGTTGCATGTTAAGAATGTAAATACCTACTTAATATAATATAACAAATTCACATGGTACTCAACGCAGTCAATGGACATGTGTTGGGGTAGAATGTAGAATGGGTTGGAGTATCTGTACTGTTACTGCTAGTTGCAGACTAAAGGCTTCCACTTGGATTGCATGGTAATTGTATTGTAGGTACTTGTGTTTGACCATGGCCTACTTGGAGGACACTCAACTCGTTCTGTTTGCAATTATTATGTATTGACATTAGCAATGGTATCAGCTACCCAATCAAATACATAATACAACACAGTATAAACGCATAACATATAATACCTTCTATGTAGATTCATATAGTACACTGACTGGGTTCGAGGCCGTTTAAGTTTACGTCTACGTCTCGTACTTTTCCATCATGGGTTCACAACAAAAAACTTGGAGCAGCAAAAAGTTGGCATAAATGTTAGGTACATACTTTTTCATGCGAATTTCTGTTATACGGATTCAATGCTCTCTACTACTTCTCTCACTGCTAACTGCTTTATGTTTTTGTTCTGTTCTGGAGTGAAACTGTGCAGTGAGTGTGCCAATTCGACTAGGATTTGGAATTCGCACATTATGAGACATCCACAATGTATTTGTTTCTACCCGTAGGCTTATCTTCTTTCCTGCACTGAACTCACGCCTAGTCACATGTATATACAGATACATCACATCCAAATGCCAACTCTAACAACTCTAACACACGCGGTGTATGTAATTATAATACATGTATTTTATAAGCTTCTGGATAACACTGCACTGCACTGGATTCAATTGGATTCTGAGTTACTCATGACAATGTCTAATATCTGAAATTGCTTATCCTCTTTTTCGCCAGTGGCTTTCCTTCCCTTCCCTATCTTCGAATTGCACTCGGCATTATATATCTAGGTATATGTGTATTTGTATTTGTATTTGTATTTGAGCTAGGAATGGAATTAGCTCCTCTTCTTGTTTTTATTCGGCTCTAGAACATCCAATACGTGTTCGGTTGATGACAAGAAGCGTACATAAATGATTAAATTCAAGTTGTTGATTGTACGTTTTTAATTACAATTTGCATTTCCATGCCGTTGGCCCTGGCATGGTAATGGCAAGACAGGCCATATGACATGCAATACAAACTCACACCCACAAAAATTCATTAAAAATATATACCTATGCATGTAGTTCACCACATATTTAATTCATGGCGATGGCTTTGCGATGCAACGTGAGCTACCGATAGTTACTGTGTTCTCAAACAAGAGCGAGAGCAAAAGTGGATGAAACTAAAGAGCAAACTTTTGGAATTACCTATGCATGAATGATTCCATTTCGATCGTGTTATAGATTCTCCATTGGAATATTAGGATATGTACCTACGTTGCATATTTTAATGTGTAAAGTAATTCCGAGATGGGGTTTAGAAATCAAAAGCGAATATCTACATTCGAAATGGTTGACAACAATGCATGTACACTGTAAAACCGATGTATCTAAGATTTTGAAAACCCATCTGTATTCAATATGATTATGAACGCAGTTAGGACAGATCTCAAGTTCATCTAAAGTTTATACAAACGCATCGAGAGTAAATCTAAAGTGCATCTCGCAGCCCAAGATTTATTTTTGATGCGTTTGTAATGTACGTATGTAAGATGCACCCCAACTGCGTTCACAATCATACTAAATATTAGTACGCGTATATTTTTTCAATTTTAAAATTCTTTAGTTTTTACAATGTACATATGTAGTTGGTATAATCGCAATCAAAGACAGCATAATTAAACAACTTGTGTTGAAAATGAACTTTGTGTTACACAAAAGAATACCGTCTCAGCAAAAGTATCGTTGTGAATAATTTGTATAACTTTCAAGAAAGCATTCAACCATTCCATTTATTTTGGAACGTTCCTTTAAAAAATTAAAATGGATCTTTTGACACTAGCAAAAAGTCTGAAAGGATGTGGTTTGCAACTTAAAAAACGGCAAACGATCTAATTTTTCTAAATATGCGTTATCGTTATCGGTATTTGACCCGTAAATAAAAAAAAGTATTCTTAAGCAAAATGTGACACTGTGAAAATCCCAAATTATAGATATCATATCCTGCATCAAAATATAAATAGTGCATGTCATCAAAAACTATATGAGTATCTGTACTCGTGTAGCATTTATTGACTTAGCTGAAAGCAAATATTTACAATGTGCAGAATTTAATTATGCAAACTATAATCAAGCAGGATTATTTAGAAGAATGATTCACCACTAACCTTTCCACTCGTCATACTCAACGCCACAAATTTTACCTAGGCAGACATGAAGACAAACGGGGATATGGATTACTAATTTTATTCCCGATCTCAAGTGTCTACATACAAATTTGGTTGCCTCTGCGCTACTATTCATGTTCTTTCTATTTTAATGCTGATGCATGCAGGAAAAAATGGAAATTCGAAACATGAGAAGGCCCACATGAACTGGACTGGACAGATGTCAAGTTATTCCCTGACTTGCATTCGCATATCGTATCAGTTCTGACATTCGCGATATCAATATAGTTCTCAGTTAACGTCATAGTCATATCTCTACTCCTAGGAATAGTCACCATAATGCAATGCCAACTATTTCTACGAGTCCTAAAGTGATGGTAATGGCTATAGGATTATGGCTACAACTTACTACGTGTATTTAACAATAATAAATATAAACTCTGTTGAACTCTTCTCGTATTTATTTATACTACACTCTGAACTGTTACCACAGCCGCGACCACATATTCGTGGTATCTACATACTAGCGATATTTACGTTCGCAAAGCTTCAATAATAAAGAATTTGTATTTTTAATCTACCCAGAAATACGTCGTTCTTCAAAACCCCTTATTTGTATTTTTCATACTTTTAATTACAACAAAGACCTGTGCATAAATTAATAAGTATCACGATTAGTGTACTTACTAATCGCTATCACTTTTAATTACAACATTTTGAATATTAAACACTTATCCATTTAGGTTCGATTTTAGTTTTCCTAAAACATTAATCGAAACATTAAGTGCAAAATTAGGTAATTTATACGCTGTAATTTATTTAGAAAAGGGCATTCAATGGAGGCGCTATTTTGTTCCATTAACTTTAATTTAAGTGTCATTTCAAAATTAGTTTAATCAAATAATGAGCGACCTTTTTTTCAACAGTTCAAAGCGTACACAAATCACAGGATGTTTGTCATTACAATTTTAAAGCAATTTAAAAAAATTAATTACATAATGCTGGACATTTCTAACGCAAACGTCTAATGACTTCTACAATCGTTATTATAACAAGAAAATAAGAACCCGTTATGCTTCTAAAAAATCTTAAAAAAAAGCAGTCATTAAAGATCTTGTTACTATAATATCCACAGCTTTGAAAAAGTCAAAAAATCCATACGGACTTCAATTGGTTCCTCTAAAGGCTGAATCTCTTTGCGAATTCGTTGCATTAACGGATCACCAAAAAAAACTTACTCGTCAACCTAAACCAAGCAAAATCCTTGCACATTTTTTCAGCCGAAATTGCCTTCAAATCAATCCACGGTTTAAAAAATTTCAATTATTTGCATCCCATCATTTTATTAATTCAAGAGTGCATGTTTCTCAACCAGCGTAATCGATTTCCATGGAGTGATTCCACGTTTGATCTCACGTTGGTTCGATTGCTTTCTTCCCAACATCTCTCAAAAAATAACTGCCCTACCTATACATACATAATTATAGTTTGTACATACCTACCAATATACAGCGCACCATCCAATAAATCTCACCTTTCCCCTCCAAACGCGATATCTGAAGGTATAATCTCCACATCTACCAGCAGGTATTTATATTCTGCATCTGTATTGGATTCATTTTATTTCTCATCTCTACCTTTAATACATATACAGGTATGCATTCTACATCCCATGGATTTAATATTTCCATCCATGACATGGATAATATAGTGATGGTATGGAGTTTTGCATTCATTCGGACTTGGTGGCAGGCAAGTCTTGAAATGAAATCAAGTTCCTGCTGGGGCTATTAAATCTTCCTTCCACTTCACTTTTCTAACATCTACCCTTCACAGTGAAACATCCCATACCATCTTATTATTATACTCCCTGAAGTTTAGCTTTAGTTTCAGCTTCACATATTCACATCAATATTTCTACACTGTACTATTTAATAGAAAATCACTGATTGTCTTACATAACATGGAGAATGGTACTGAAATTTAAATGCGATTGCTACGATCGGGACCAGGACCATTATTATTAACATGCCATGCCACTGGGAGACTGGGACATTATTAACTAGGACTTTAGGACGTCTGCTGAACCTGAATGTCTACAAGGAGTCTCGACCATCATCATTGCATCACCATTTCACCATCTTCATCCCAAAGCCTTCACATCTCTCTGCACTATCACACCACACCACACCATTCACTCTTTTATTCATCTAATCAGTGATCAGCACTATACTACACTACTACTACCATTGCCACTATTTACCCAAATGTTTCATTGCAAGAACCAGAGCCAGCACCATCCAGCATTCCATTAATTCCATTGCATTTCTACTCGACCAAAGCCCAAGGCATAGAGCCACGCCATAGCAAACCAAAGCAAATCTAAAGTGCGTAGTTTGTGAAACTAGAACTTGCTCACACTTTATACTTTATACGCTTACGCTTTACGCTTAACTTGCTTTAACATTCACTGACTATGAGAAGAGTATACTGATACTGATAGAGACACAGGCCCCGGCAATGGGACTAGGATACTCCTTGCATCGGAAACTGGAAGCTTTAACTTAAATGGAGTAGGTACAGGTACTACGTGACTATATGTACCCCCATGGATTCGAATACGAATCTACTTCCTTTGTTCGCCTGTGCCTGCCTGGCCTGTACTCCACCACTACTACAATACACACTCGTACTACGCGTTCCGAACCCGAAAACCTCACGAGGACCATTCCACATACTATGCTATATCCACATGTTATGTTACGGTATGGCAGTACATACGAAAATACCATCATACGAGAACCCCACTTCCAACTCCAACTCTCCACTTTTTGTTACGTTAACGTGAACGTGAACATCTACGTCGTAGTTGTTGTTCGTGCTTCTACAACACGTTTCGTTCAGCTTCAGCTTGGGTTCTAATTTTCTAATCTTCTATCTACTTACTTGTATGCACACGCATATAAACGTGGGTATAAAATAAATATACCTATTTGTACCTATGTAATTATATGCTTAGCGTAGGCTGACTGACACCAAACCAACACCGATACCATACCGAGTGAGTCCACACTATGCCAGAATGTCAGTGCACAACATTACATTGCATTACATTGCATTGCATTTATTCATTATTGGGATTGGGAACTAGGGGAAGGCTAAAGCTGTAGACGGTAGGTAAATGTTAAACTACACTGAAGCTGAGTTAAAAAGACTGGTACTGGAGATGGAAGTTGTATAAAGTGAAACTGGAAATATAACGCGAGGGAACCCCAACCACCACAACACAACAAAATCCCAGAAATACACCAATAGCTATGTTGAGAGATAGAAGAGCCAGCATTTGCTATTTTATGTACGGTGAAGGTGTCCGTAAAAAACGTATTTACCCTGGGCGAAATTTGAAGGTAATCCGTGAAAAGAAATGGTAGAGATAGGAAAGGAAACTTGGTACAGAAATCAGGTTCGGAGATCTTCCCACCCACAATAATAAACAACGTAGTGTGTGGACGACCCTATGTGCTTGTTCCGACAGGATTTTTCGTACCAGCCTTTCCTTTTACCATTCGGCGTTCGGCTTACTACTCGCCACACATCTCACACAGTATCAGTCGGCAAGAAGATTCCAAACGAAGAGGATAGTCAAAGCCAGCTTGAAAGTTAGTCAGGAAAGCAACGTTGAACGTAACGTCAACAGTCAAGTCAAACTCAGACGCTTTACGAAAGACGAGTGTAGAAAATAATCTTGTATTTTCCTTTGAATTTCAATTCAAATTAAATTGGCAATTTTTTTTCACACTATTGAATAACGCTGGAAAATACTTTTCATTCAAGTTTTTCCATTTCGATCGAATGGTCTGTCTGTTGTACTGTATGTAGCTATTTGTCTTCGTCTTTATTGTTGTCATCGATGTAAAAAAGCTTGAGGACGAAGTACCTAGCTCAAAAAATACAAAAGACGAGGCAAGTTTTTGAAAAAGACTTACTTTTTATTGTCATTGTTGTCATTGTCATTGTCGTTGTGCATATGACTATTTTATCAACGTACTTGTCATTGATTTAAACTTTGAACTTATGATTTACATCACAATTTGCTGCCGTTTTCGAAATTGCATCATTGGAATACTTGTAATTGTTGAAATTATTGGAGTATTATTGTGATCGGACTAAAAGAAACGTACTGTCATATGTCGTAAAAGTGATTTGATTTTTCATAAAGACATTTATAACTTATAATTGGTGACAAAGTCACCGTTGGAATTTTTTCGGACAACGTCAAACGTTCGTCAGTTCCTAATATTGAATTCAATTACTGCTAGTTCATAGTTACTTGAGACTCACCGGTTCGTTTTATCAATTTACTATTTGGGAAAAGTAAAAGCTGAGAGTATTGGCAGTTTGGCAGTGTGTGATTTTGGGTTTTACAACGTCGCACTTTGAGAGTACTCAATCGAATGTACTCTCGTTTCACGTAGATGGTTGATGGTAGAGGATATCAACAAGCCAGTTTTTGATGACTTGAATACTCCTTGCTATTGTTGATTGTCACTTTGTAACTTTGAAACCAATAACAGAAAGAAGATTCAGAGGAAATCGTAAAGTTGCGCTCAGTTGATCGGAGATTGATTGATTGGATGGGGTAATATTGGCAGATTGTGACATTTTGACAATTCTTTCGGGTCACGAAGAAGAAGAGCGGTTTAAGATTGTCGGCTTCTGACTCAAGTTGTGGAGGCAATTGTAAGTACATAATTGTAAGTTTGAAATTTCCAATTTCTGTTGCGATCATTATTGATTTTTATTTATTATCATTATCACTATTAACTATGAAGTAGTGACAGGTTAATGGCAGAGGTATATCCGGAAACCTCAATGACTACTGGTTTAAAGTATTAGTAATGTCAGTCAGTTGTTATATAATAGGTAATCTTTCTATGCGGATAATGACAAGTTTCAGCTCAGTGTAATCGAGATCATAGGCAATCGCAATAGGATTGCCATATAATAGGTTACTAGAAAAAGTCTAGTCTAATAACTTCGAGGAAGTTTGTTCAGTGTTCCGTGGTACTTCTAGAATGCATGCTCACATCATCCGAAAATTAGAAACCAGTTAGCCTAGAAGGATGAACTGAGAGTTACCAATTACTTCATTTAAATCTTACCATATCGAATTTTCAGGGGAATTTGAAGGTGAAGCCTGTGTTACTTACTACCTGTTTATGGGAAGGGAAAATAAAGTTGATTCGAAATTGAAATAGCTATCAGATCAATCATCGCCATCAGCACAGGTACAGTATAACTAGCAACTAGGGATTCAAGCTAGCAAATAAATGAAAGAACATCGAGAGCAGAGGCAAAATTGGAAAGCTGTTTGGACCGAGAACGATAAGATACAAATATTGTCGGACTCCACTGTGGGATTTTCGTCTTGCAAATACCAACTAGTTTTCGTTGCTTTAATGACAAAGGAATCGGAATCATCCCAACAATTTATATCATCGCTTAAATTTTAATACCAAATTTTAGATACAAAATTTACCTTGAAAAACTTTTATCGGCATCATCAAAATCAAATCGAATCAGATCGAAAAAGTCTAATCAGTATTCATCTCATCTCATCTCATGAAAATCTTGCAGATTGATTTATCGCTTATATGCGAGATTACCCAAAACGACGATAGTCAAGCAGGATTGGAATTAAATCTCAATTAGAAAAACCGTCAGATTCCATTTAAATCATCTTTCCATCATAATCCATATTGAATTACTCTACTTACAAATATCAAGTATTGGTATATACCCCAAGCGGAACCCAAGCTGAAACGTAAACCAAATGGATGTAAAAGCTAACCGCAAAATCATCAATATCGGAAGCATCAACACCCGAAAGTAATTCAGTCGTCGAGCGGATAATTAGAAATTAATTGTACGCAACGACCCAACTAAACAAGAAGTACCGTTACAAGTTGGGCTTCGGAAAAGTCAAAGTATTGAAACTATGCTATGATTATTACAATTGCGGTGAACGAGGATAGTAGTAACATTAAGAGCAAGCTGAATGAGTGAAATCGAGTTACGCACCGAAACCAATCCAATTCTTGTTGGAGTTGGAAGCGAGCTACTCAGAGTCAAATTTGAAGGTCAATGTTGAAGGTGCGTTATTTTATTACAGCGACAGTTTTACTGTACAGAATCATAATTGTGTGTACGTTGTGAATGACTGGTGCAATACCTACGCGATACAAGCTCGTTTGCTATACTATGCTATGCTAAACTACTAAAAGTGAGCTGAAGAAAAGCGAAAGCGACAACGATAAGCAAAGTAAAGCTACGGCTAGAGATAAAACGAATTAGTAGTGACTAGTAAGAACATTTATTATTACTCTACTTCGAAGTCCAAAGGCACTCGTTTTGATCGCCGAAACTTAAATTGTGTAGTCAGTCCAAGTCCGGAATACCTGAATCATTTTCAATCGTCATTCGTGTAAGCAAATTTGTTCGTCAATTTTGAGACCTGCTCACCACCAAGTACACGCCGGCCGGACAAAACACTAAAGTACAATATAGTATTTAGTAAGGTATGTTTCAAGTCATCCAGTTTCAATTTTTACTTAGTTTAGATACCAGTATTAAAATACGGACTAAGGATATGTGTAGTTGTGGTTTAGTGAGCCGGCCTTAGTTGCAACATCGTAATTATTGTGATTTTGAATCTTATCTTGTAATTGATTGCAGTTGTCAGTGACCAACGGTCATCAAGAATCTAAACGTTAGGTGCCAATTTTTGCAATCACGGACTTCAACTTCTTATTTTGGAACATGCCTCCGAATCGTAAACATCAAAATCATCATCATGGTGCAGGGCACGGCGGAGCCGAAGGAGCCTATCATAATGATCATAATCAGGTTCCGGCCAGGTGCGTTGTCTAAATCGTTGTTTTTATCACACTATTAGATTATAAGATCATATCATGATTTTAGGAAGGTTCATATGAGAATACTTTCAAAACTTGGTAAATTACACCATAAATTCGTGATTTCATTTTGTAAGTCAGTTTCTTCTAAAAAAATGTTTTCTCCAAAACCTGTTAAAATTGCAGTTTTGAAATAACTTGAGCTTTTATCTGAAATGAGTAGTTAAATATGAATCATGATACATAATTAGGTAAACACGGTTTAGCATTGAATAAATCATTTTATAGAGAATATTTAGTAAACGCCAAAAGTAGGTACGTAATTATTATATTTTGTACAACAAAATAACTTTAGACTCAACTGGTTAATATCATTTTTTAGAAACTTACAATCTTACAGCTCAAAGCTCAACTTCCCTTCCAGATATACCAACTGCATATAAATTAGAACTTAGAACTTTTTTGTTATCTCTGTTCTACAGATCGTCTAAATGCTGTGTTCCGTCGGAATGCTTCCATCCAGGGAAACTAATCTACCTGGAGGATATAGGTGCCTCAGATATTGAGGTAGTAAAAGTAGCTTGCAATAATGACCATTGTGACCAGGGCCAGTATATGCACCGGGAGTGCTTTGAGGCTTGGGAACAAACCGTGTTGACCTATCTCCGTTCTTGTGGACGAGCACGGTCCTGGTCAGAGAAGCAACGACTTCAGAATCTATGGACGAAGAGAGGATACGATCTAGCGTTTAAAGCTTGTAGTTGCAAATGTGGAAAAGGTCATTTGCGCAAGGATTTGGACTGGATTCCAGGCCGTCATGTTGCGGGTGCCCCCGTTGCCGGAGCCGCAGCACCCGCTGCAGCTGCCGCCAACGGTAATGGTCACGGTCACGGCCACGGTCAAGCCCAAGCTGCCAATGGTAATGGCAACGGTCATGCAAATGGGAACGGTAATGGCAATGGCCATGCCAATGCTAATGGTCCAGTTGCTGCTGCAGATGCTCCTCAAGAAAACAATCACCATGGGCAGGGTAATCACGGGGGTAATAATGGACAAGCTGGGCACGCCAATGGGAACGGAAACGGTCATGGGGCTGCGGTGGCTGCCGCCGTCCCTATTCCAGGAGCTACCGGAGCTAATGGGAAGAAGAAGAAGTCCAAAGCTAAAGAGCTCCGACCCACATTGGCAATCTCAGCTCCTATCCCTCATCCAAACAACAACAGCAACAACGGTAATAGCAGCAGCAATAATGCTCACAAGCCTATGATGCCCGTAGCCATTCCGATGTCCGTGGCTGTCAACATGGTTCATTCACCACATTCGTCAAGCTACGGAACTGGCACTCCGATGAGCCACTGCAGCCTCGACTTTGGCCTAGGATCTTCGTTGGGGTCATCCTGTTCATCTCAGCTAATGCGTCCAAGAGTTAATAGTCTGTCATCCGTCGGTTCGGGTGGTTCCAGCTCAGGCTCTGGATCTCCTCCTTCACCTGAGGCTCAGTTTGGTTCTCCCATTATTAGCGGAGGAATCAATTTAATGCGGTACAGGAAGAGTTCTAAGGGAATGGCTGATATGTTCACCCAGTACAGCAGTGACAGAACCAGGTAATTGTTTCTTTTAAATGTGTTGATACTAGTGTAATAATTCCTTTGTTGTAGTAGAACACGGTAAAAACGGATGCATCAGAAACGCCAAAAAACGAATCCTTTGTATCATGATAAGCGCTGTTAGGATCCATTTTAAGTACCACGCATCTCAATGCTCAAGTTATGTTTAGGATGTGTCCTAACTGCATTTATACATAATTAATTATAGAAATTAGGATTAGCTTTTTGACACTTTAGATTTTTCCTGTTGCGTTTTTACATTGTGCACAGAGTGCACACACATTATTTGTTTGTAATATATTTGCTATATATTGAAATGCTTACAGGCATAACTCCAGCGGAATGTTCAGTCGTCGTGCGGACTTCAGCTCCTTCAACGCTTTGCCGAAGCACAAGTTGAATTCGTACCACATTAAGGTATAGTAGCAATCGTTTGTCTTCTGTTCCTTCCTATCTTCGTCATCATTTTCTCATTGTATTACATATTCGACTGTTGCATATTGCATACCTACTCATAATTATAAATAAATTGTGCATACTGAGCTACACCATCAGCATCAAAATGTATAATCTTTAATAATCTAAAGTTTGAGTAGATAATTATTTTATGCAAACAGCAGCGAAAGTTTCAGCATCACTTTTATCCTCTATTTGATCTTGGCATACAACCAATTGGCATTAGCTGCGACTTTGGCATAGGTTTGATTTGATGCAGATATGTAATCTTTTTAATGCTAATGTATAAGAAAATAATTGTAACTTGTTTGCATTTAAAATCTTATAATGAAGAACATTACAGTGTTACGCAGATTAATAGCCAAAGTACAAATCGTTCCATTAAGTAGGAGTGTCGTGTTCTCTTATACATTGGCCATTTTATATATAACTTTATCTATGGTTTCCAAGAATTTGTTATCTTTATTTACTCGCCGCTTCCACTATTGACATTCACATGCAGAATGCTGATTGATCTGCCTAGAACTAGACAGTAAATAATTCAGTTAAACAATGGTATTTGTTTTATTTGCTAGGAGAGGTGAAGATACATGATATTAATATTGCCGTAAATTGTAAATTCTGCTGTTTTTCTACTGCGTATGGCACTCTAAGAATTGGATCTTAATCCCAGTCAACAATTACCAAACTACTAGTAGTAAGACTAGACCAATTTGAAATCTTAGTAATTACCATTAGGTTTTGTACTAACGTCTAAATCCCATTGTACAAACGTACAAAGTAGCTAGCTATTTATGCAAATAGTTTGGTTAGGTGACTATAATTATATATACCTAATTATACTTCCTATCTGCACTGCTAAAGTACTTGTTGCTGTAGTTGAAGTCTCTATACATTTTTTGCTTGAAATCGAAAGGATGGACAAGATACAAGAAAGATGGGAAAGCATAAGTCTTTACGGAGCCCAGTACAGTTGCTATTATTGATTCGATGCAGATAAAATTTAAGATATTCCGAGTCGAACCTGAAACACTTGAAACGTGTAAACGCGTAAACCTGCTGTCTATTTTGATATTATTATATTGTTGGTTGCTCGGAGCATACATAAGTACACTGGACAGGAACACACGACTTTCATGTTACCCTCATTACCTATGAACCTACACTCATCGTCAGTATTTTTTTTTTCAAAACTATATTTACAATTAGAGCTAATAGGTTATCGAAATCGCAGTTTACTTTTTGATATGATATAACGACATGATAGCACGGCATGGTTCACTACACCACTGACTACTCCCTAAATCCCTACTATCTGTCGAGCTGCCACTTCGCTACGTAGCATCCCATACAAAATGAATTATTTCTTCCTCTTGAAGTTGAGATACTTGAAATGAAAATATGAAATGCTGTGCAATACCAACCAATGTCATGTCACTCTCGGTTGACTTTTCTTCCAAGGGGGTATTAGTATTTTACACTTCCAGTTCCACTTCCACCATACAATTCTTGTTGTGTCAGTTGTTCTTGTTGCTAAGGGTGTATATAATAATTATATGTATGATATAATGTGACATTTAGCTTGGTATTTCTAGGCTCTCTCGTTCACGATTACGATAATGTACTTGGAAACGATATGGTAATGGTAGGACATAACAACGGCATCAGTGACAACGACAACGGCAGTTCCAAGCCCAAGTCCAAGTTCAGGATCAGGACCAAGAGTCAAATTTGAGATAGGATTACTATTTACTAGAAAGCAAAAGCTAAAACTAATGCAAAAGTAAAGGCTTCGTGTATGTACATCAACAATACCGTATAGGAATGATATATATTGATAATTATATTTTATCGGTATACGATTTTCTGTTTTATTTATTTTGTATCTTGGGCTTTTGTAGACTTTGTCAAAGTCAAAGTCAACTTCAACTCCAACGTGATTGCCAGCATGTGAGCTAGTAATATCTGTTGCTGTGAATTTTATTGCTCCCTCGAACAGTGTATATAATTTGTAGTTTGGATGGGTTATCTTCCGACAAGGCGGTGTATACATTGCATTACTATACATGGAAGCTAAGCCCAGCCAAGCTAGGAAAGAGTCTTCTGGCATCTTTTAAGCATCTACCTACCTACAGTTTGTTAGTGTGACAAATTCTACTATGCTTCTTACTTCCCATGTTTAGTTTTATGGTCATTGTCATTCTCAGTGTCATTGTCATGATGTTATGAGTTTGATTTGATTAAAGTGCAGATATAGTGGTGTAGGGAATAGGAGTAAAATAGTCTCGGTGCCTTATATTGTGAAAATTGTGAGCATTAATTATTTACGTAAATGCATTTAAGCATTTCTGATTTCAACTGTGAAGAGATGCTATTGGTTGCACTTGTTTGTGCAGTGCTGATGTTGATAGACAATGAGTTGTTTGTTTCGAAACGGAATGTTTATTAGGAGATATTTTGTAGTAGAAAACGTAGACTTTGACTTCGACTTTGATTTGAAAGCATCACGAAGAAGTGCCAGACTAGGACCAAAACCAGGACCAGGCAGTCTGTCGCCGAGTAGATAGTGTAATATGGAATACAATGGAATGGAATGGAAAATTCTTATTTATCTTGAGCCTTCTTCTTAGTTCTTATTTGCCATGGTAGTTAGCACATATTTTTTTACTGCTTATCATGAGAGAAGTATTTTTCAAGAAGGCTGAAGGCAGAGGGGAATACACGTAGTTTCTTATAATTATACCATGCAAATGTAGTAGTAACTGTGAAAGGTATTCATGGTTGTTTAGATGTAGTGTGTTCAATGTAATAAATCTGAAGCAGGAAAAACTCCAGCATTAGCACTGGCACTGCCTCTGATTCTGATTATGACTTTGACTCTGACTCTGGTTGTGGCTCTTTAAGTCCGCAAATATGCAAGTGTGATTTTATCTTGGTGTTGTACTTGTACTTTTAATGGATGTTGTGGATGTGAAATATTACAGTAATGCGTATGTCACTAGGGAGGGCTGAGGAACCTGGGAAGTTTAAATAGAATACAGTTGATTGCATTCAAGGAATTTGGAATTTCAATTTCAGTTTCGCTTTCGTTCTCAGCACTGTAATCTTGAGTCTTATCTTACAGCGATTTATTTATTGCTGTACTTCATATACGCAGTAAGTGTAATGTCGCTATCGTTGGGGATTATTAATTGGTTAATTGAAATTGCAGATAGAACATTATGTTGCAAATATGTCTGGAATTGGATAGTTACCTAAGGGGGGAGAATGAAGCCATTAAATACAAAGTGCGCTATTACAGGCGATTATGCTATTTAATGTGAATGAGGAAGTACATAGTTTTGTTTCCCATGTATTTCTGGATACGATTGGATTGGGTGATTTAGGTTGTTTTGGAACCGACTAAGACAGGGCAGGGGTTTTTAGATTTCTGAACCTGCAGATGTTGAGCTGTTTCACGAACAATTTAGATACCATAGTTTATACGTTTTTAAGTAGTGATGATATTACGCTGTAGCTTTCAGGATTTCACACAATGGTAAAGCACAACGATGAGTTGCAATATGCTATCCATATCCATGCTATCAACACTTCTGCATTAAAAACTGAGAACTAAGATTAATCTTCCTCCACATTTTGCACCTTTGTTTCAGGAATACCTTACAACTACAATACATGATTATTATCACCCTACAGTTTATGTAAAAAAGTACTCCTCATTCTAATAAAAAGGGAAGTTAGGGTACATGATAACATGAAAATAATGAACCATGTATATGAACCTGCATTCATGCCATTCAGTCCATAGACCAGACCTGGTCGGGCAAGAAGATAAAGTGAAACTGAAATTGAAATTGAAGTTGGAAAGACAGTTGACTGTGACTTTGAATTAGAGTTGAAGTTAGAATTAGAATTTAAAGCTATGCATGTTTGACTTAAGTACACAGTAGTAATGTATGTACGAGCTAAGTACCCACCGAGTGAATAGTGAATAGAGTAAATAATGAATGCTAAATAGAAGTGGAAGGAAGACAGAAAGGGAATTGATAATGTTTCTTCATGTGTAGGTATGTATATATGTTTTCCACATGACATGACAAGTAAGAGTACCAGGAAGAGGTTCCATTCCAAGAGTGGCTAGAGGTTGGGAAGGTAGCTAATGCAATCGCAATGGCAATGGTAATGGAAATAATGTCATGGTAATGTTAAAGGTAAAGGCAAAGGTATGACACGGCATGATAATATTTATGATGTCTCTGATCTACTGCAACATCAGACGTTTATGATGATCACGGCAGACATGCTTTTTATTTCGAAGTGACTTACAAACAGTCACAATGACGACGACAAATTAAACTCAAACTCAAGTGCGGCACAGTCGTCGTCGTTGATGTTGACGTTGATGTTGGCGAATGGGAAATAATATCTGGCAATAATTCTCATCTAGTGTGGTATCTTTCGAATGTTCCGTATCACCTGGAAAATGAAAGTATTGCATGTAATTGTGATTGGGACAAGTAAACCTTTGCCTTTCAATTCTATTTTGTTTACAAAAGAGTGTTCTTTTCCATCGTGTTTTTTACTCCAACTTACTGTGAGTTTCATTAGGAGTTCTATTTTGTTTCTCTTGTATGGAACGGTTGATTCATCAAATAAATATTGAACAATAATTTACATATTTATTAGTGTATTTTAGTCTAATTAACAAATACTAAAGGAAGAATTACAATTGATTCAATTAAAATTATCGACTCACTTGCTGAATTATAAATAAATAATAAAAAACGTGAGTTATTATGTAGGTTCCTACCTTAGTGTTTGTGGTTTGTTTTTTTTCTATTGTGTTTCTTTACTATCTTTGCATTTGCGGCTTTGCACACCTATATACCTATGTATATATGACTGTATTGCATTAACTTCTGCATTATCTGGACTTCATTGAGTAATGGAAACAAAGTTTAGTAGGATGTACCTACTTGAGACTCCTATGTACACACTACTGGTACTGACTAATTGTGATTGTAGGAGTAGTTGTTTACTATTTTTTGTTGACTTTTTCCCAACATTTACTGTATGGATTAGAGTTGAGCCCTTTGTTGTCGTCATTTTTTGGCATTGGTTTCGATATTGATACTTACTTGTAGTACGTGGGAATTACTTACTGTTAGTTGTCAGTCAGATAAGATTGCATTATTTTTGTGAGAAGTACTTGTGGGGTAAAGTTTAGTAGGGTACATTATGTAATTGTGGTTGCTTGTCCGGTCTTGTCTTGTCGTGTTATTGAGTTGGCTTAAAGTGGTCATATAAAAAATTGTTTTGTATTTTGGTCGAGTTGACTTTTTTATATACAAAGTTAATGTCAATATTAAGAGTGGTCACTTTCCGACTGCAACTTTGAGCTGGAGATAATAATTATTGTACAGATACAAATAAAATTCTGTCATGTTCAATTCTTAGATTAGGATTCAGGATTCTATATTTATTTATATTAGCTTGTTGATAAGTTTGACAGTGACAGAGTTACTTAATGATTCGATCCATAAAGATTCTATACGAATGTAATTGCATTGCGTTTGGTAAAATATGTTTGGTGATAGAGTGCTCCCACTTTATAACGGTTAGATATTTATTATGTATTTCAAATATTACATGCCTGACATTAAGCATGTTAAGGGTTTATGGGGTTCAAACATTTAAAGAGTTCATCATTTTTTTGCTTTTCTGAACTAATTAGCACCTACTTCTATCGATTCATCAGAGTATTGGATGCTGCGTTGTTTGTGTCTTTGACTTTGACTTTGGCTTCGATTCGTAATATTAGATAACAAACCCATTGCATGTAGATAATATTGTTTTTCGATTGTTTTAAGGATTTGTCGAACAACTGTAGAAAATATCACATGTATGTAAACGTATTGTGCGTATTGGAAATTGGAACAGGAATAGCGTGCTCGTTCTCGTCGATCATCTGATCAAGTAATTGTTCCTGCAAACAAAATTCGCTTTTTGCGTGTTTTTAATTAGCTGTTGCTTCAGTACTAATTACTATACTATGTAGTAATCAACGATTTGGTTCTGGTATGATTGTGGTGTGATTGTGGCGACGATTATAGTGTGCGGTTGTTGATTAGTAATATATGTAGTAGTTTTAGTTCACCAGGAATACACTTGTATTGATTTAGTATTGACTGTGGTTTACTGTGATGTGTTTTGATGATTGCTCATTATTCTTTGTGGATGTATACAACAAGTGATTTTGTTTATAAATAGCTAGAGCTGGTGATTGACGATTGCATACTCACTAAGCATTATAAATAGGGAGTATCAATCAATGAAATGATGCAATTTATGTATACACTTAAAGTCTTGAGCAACATGCAGGTAGGAGCCCAGAATCAGTAAATAGGTTAGTAGTTAGTTTTTGTTGCATCTTTTTATAGTATTGCAATGCGGTGCAGTTATAACAATAATTGGTGGAATGTGTTGCCGGTGGTGAGTATTGAAGATTATAATCATAATGTAGCGTAATTATTCCCCATATACCTATGCTGTACAAAGTGCTTGGAATTTTGTACTGGTATAATATGGATAATATTGCGCAGGAAATACACACTAAATTGATTTCGCTCTTCTCAGCAGGAACTGCTTGATAGTAATTACATATTACCTTTCAGAGTGACTTTCAAAGAGCATTCCGAACTAATAAAAACCATGGAAAGTGTTTTGCTTGGTCAGCTTGTGTAGCTAATTCGAAAATGTACGTTCCCCCATTATCTAGTTTAGAAAAGCAAGACACTACGTTTTCTAAACACGAGTAAATAAATGATAGTGCGCATTATTATCGGTATTAGTTATTATTCTCTTTTACGGCACGGTATTCGGTTGCAACAATACCACAATTGCATACTTAAATATAAAATTATATTATTATTGCACTATTCTTCACTCGGCTTTTATTATGAAATTACTAACTTATTTGACGTTTTGTTATTGACAAAGACAGTATATAAGCAGAAGTAACAGCAATGCAACATGATTTCATTTGCGTTAATTGAAACAATAATTCGTAATTGACATCCGCCGGCAATTCAATTATTTCATGCTTTATCTGTTCCTTCTATGTATTTTCTTGTGTGGTTCTTCTGCTCTGTGTAAAGGAAGGGAAAGGAAGCAGAGCCTGAACGAAAACCTAAACCGGCTAAAACTCGTTTCCGAATGAGCGAGGAACAGACAGTAAAATAATAATAAACACAAGTTGAGTTATCATCATCCGATTTTCACAGCACGTAAATATTAGGATCACGTAGGTACATAGGTGGGTAGGCAGAAGCAGCTCTAAGTTGTTGTTCTTGGTATCTGTTTAACTGATGTCCTGGTGTATTTTCACATATTCTTGGTCGTCTTGGCAAATACAAGTGTGCGGCTGTAGTAGAACACTGGGGAGAATTAATTAGTCACAGCGGAAGCCTCGAGGCTGAGCTTGACGTCTGTGCAGATACATGTATAACATTATTAATACAATATTTATAATTAATCTTGAGGCTGCATTGAAACCCACTGAATATGTAGTACGTTGAGGATAAAAATGCTCTATAATAAAAATGACTCCAACTGGTTTTGTATTTTATGTCGTTGGATGTACGTTTTCACAAAATCAAGTTGTTTTGAGTCAGCTGTAATTAAAAATTAGAGATAAACTCTAGTGGCATGGTTATGACTTTGGAGATATGTATATCGTCGTTGCAGAGACAAACCATGCTAAACGCAAATTGAAGAACAGTGCATTTATCTTGGTTTGCATTTGGGCGAAAACGCGTTCAAAGCGAATTAAATTTAAGGAAAATTATGTTAACGTAGTTTGCATCTTCAACGACGAAATATATGTATTTATAAAGCTAAAGTTCTGTTGCCGGCATGGTTTCCGTATTCGATCTAAAATGTCACGTATAGGTTTGTTTTTAGTTGTTGTTGGTCGTAGTAGAAGGATGTTCATTGGTGAACACAATAAAAACCTTGCGTCATGTTCCATATTTGCCCTAATTTGGTTTATAGTTTCCGTCTACAGATAATCATGTTTACTGTTTGGCATAAGTTTGTTCACCTTTTGAGTCATGGCTTCTAACCTTATGGGTCGCCGGGAAACACGTTTTTTAAGAGAAAATTCAGATTATTTTTGTGATGGAATTGATTCACAAAAAGTATGACGGAATGATTAACTTCCTTGATTTTTGAAAAGATGTGTGAAGTTATCTTTAGTGAATACATGCATCATGGTCTTTTTTAAAAAATCATTTTCAAAGAAATTTGCTTTTGGAAAACGTTCTTCACTAGCTATGTATTACTATGTCTCTATCAAATGCCTAGTTATTTTTCAAAAAAATTCTTTGTTGATAGAAAACAGGTTAATCTGATTTCTGTGAACCTACTCTACCTATCTCTGCACTTTTTGATTATTTCCTCGAGAAATAACTAAATAACTACGTTTTCTTTAAATGCATGTATCTTAAACAGTTACTGCCGTCGCAATAACCCGCTTTTCAAAGGTATTCATTTCCGAAACAAATTTATTTTTCATAAAAGAACTAGAGTAATACCTACACACCGCCTAGGCCAATGAGGAAAATCCTGTTTGAATAAATTGCATTCCCAGTTTATTTTTTCGAAAAAGGCTATTTCCTATAATGTCGCTTTTCAAATACAAGTTCTTACAGGTGATTGTGCGTGAAAAGTTGTTTCCGTCCTATTTACTAGTTTGCTCGAGTAGGGAAAGAATGCCGTAAATGTGGATACGTAAATGGTTCGTTGGAAAAAGCCATTTGTAGTAGAAAATATAATAATTTTTTAGAAAAATTCAGACTAACAATTTTCATTTTATTGGATTACATTATTGGCCGCCCTTTGTCTTTGCCCGTAAGGCTCCGAAACCGAATTGCTGAACTTACTGCTTGCTAATAAAACGTAATTGTACACTGTGCCATACACTTGTGATTCATACATCAATTTGCACAAGTAAGTTCGTACATATATTTCTTATAGCTTCCGAAATTAATACTGTATCACATGCTAACGTAATATAGGAGTACAGGTTTACAGAATTATATTCATAGGTAGGAGGTAATGATATGACTATATCTGTAGTTATAATGATGGTGATCCTCTAAGGCTATGGTGATTATCCAGAGTGTCATATAGTATAATCATAATATAATATAATTACTCTCACGCTCATCTGCATACATACAAGGCACTCTTTCCCTCAAGTCCGTTTAGTTTTAACTTTGCCTTTCCTCACTGTATTTGGCGTTGAAAACTGAGGGTCACTGCTACGTCATGAACCCTCCTATGGCTTCCACTGACTTTTGCTCTTACTCACGTTGGAACTTAGTCTTGCATTATATTATTTTCTAATGGGATTTAGTGCATTACTTGTAATTGTATTAAAATTTCAATCCTTGCCTTCCTTTACCCACTCAACCCACTGGTCTCATGTAAAACACTAAAAGTCTAACGGCCTACTACAGTACAACGTTAGCTATAGATAGAGCGTAACAACTATAGTTGGGATTTAGTAGTAAATATTAAGAGGGAACACAGTGGCGCACCGAAGCAAAGCAAAGTCTAAACCGAAACCAAAACCGAAGTCAAAAACTACCTAAGGAAGATTCTGAAGTAGAAATATGCAATAGCCCATGAGTTGCATTTAATTTCTACCCCTGCCCTTTTCCTACTAACTAGTACGAGTAGATTCGTGTATATATTTATCTACCAAGATATATCCTGGTAGGTATGTAGGTAGGCACTCCAGAAAGATACTTATGAACGACCTTTTTGTAAGCAGCAAGATTAAAATAATAATTGTAGACAAGAAAATGTAATACCTCAAGATTCCACAACGGAATGGAAGGAAAACTAGGTTTTATTTTAAGGAATAAATGCGATGTAATTACTGTCGTAGGTACACTGCAAAAACTAATCAATTTGAGTACAGAAAAAAATGCATCCAAAGCGCAAAAATTGTACTCGTATTTTGCATAATTATAAACGAAGTTAAGATTCACCGTAAGTGTACCTTAAACGCATTAAAAACGAATCTTAAACTGCGAGATGCGCTTGAGATGTAATTTTGGTGTGTTTTAGATGTACTTTAGGTAAACTTTAGATATATACTAACTGCGTTCAGAACTACACTAAATACGAGTAGGTTGTTGACGGTTTAGATGCACCGGTTTTTACATTGTATGTACTTACTATCATCAGGATCATAATCATGGCATAGTTGCGTTTAGCGCATCTATTATGCCATTAGAATTTGAATTCAACAGGAACTAAGAACTTCCACTTATACCTTTACCTTTCGCATCTTCCTCTTTGATTCTCTTGAGAGTCATTCTTTCATTTCACTCTACTGTTATGATATAGATACCCATTGTCTTAAAGAAAATCCCATGTATAGGTACTTATACAACATCGTTTCAAGTTTGAAATTTTGGATCGGGGAATAATATAAAGAAAGTTGTAGATACATGAAAGGATGCTGAGCTGCTAGATATAAAATTCCTTTATGTTCCAGTCTCTTTGTGCAAGCCTAGCAGCCACTTTAGTAAACTAGAACACATTACAGACGAGGTATTTTTATTTTAAGGCTCTTTTTACTACTACTGCAACTGCAAATGCAGCTACATAATATATGCAGTAGGTACTTGCATTAACCTTCCCTCCCATTCCCATTCCAGATAGTCCAAAGGACTTACTATACTATTGTGTTTGTACCGGACACCGGATGCCTTTATTTGACTAAACATTGTTTTTTTAGTTACTATACATAATGAGTCGTCGCCGCGGGGTTGATTCTGGTTTTATTCTTAGTCTTGGTTACGGTTTTGCCCTTGCCCTAAGCACATTTTCAAAATTGGAATATTCATATCTGAAAGAGTAAAGTAGGTGCAGTGCAACGCCATGTCATGCCATGTGTTCCTCCTGCATTTTTAATTCCTTAAAGGTTTTCTAATCTGTAGGCTTCTATTCTGGAGCTTGTTCAAGGAGTTGGGGGTTGACGTTGACGCTGATACATAGTTGAGGCAAAGAAGTATTCTTGTTTAATAGTCATAACCCAAGGTTTTATTGCTTGGTGGAGGAACGGTTAAGTGAGCTTAGAAATTACGAAAGAAATAAATAAGAACGGCTGCTCGGCAGTGGCATTACTTTTGGTATTGGTTTGGACTGGGAGTTAAACCATCCCCTGCATAATTAAGTAGGCACACAAGTATTATTGTTAGCGTTAAAGGGATAAAAAGTTGAGTGCTACCAACCATCTATTAACTATCAGTAGAAGTACCAAGCCAGGACTCGGGCCAAGTCCAGGTCTGGAGCCTGATTACTCCTGGGGTGTGTATATATAATATATCTTTGGTATTGCGTAAAAGTAAACATAACTATAACTGTATATACTACAGTAGGTACTTGGTTAAGTGCGTATACATTGCGTAGGTCTTGCTCTTGCTTTTTGCACCCCATTCTCAAGGATAAGGACCAGGAGTAGGACCGGGTTGAAGGAACAGTATAGCATTTATGTCATACTAATGGTGTAGGTACTGCATGATTACATATCTGGAACTGGAGCTGGAATGGAGTGGAACTGAAGGGGAAAAGGGAAATAAATCGTACTACTGTATAAGAGGTATTTTTAGATATAGGTCTTCACTGCGTGCTTTGCTGTTGATGTGAGGGAGGATTACGGATATAATTATACGTGAGTTTAGAAGACATGACCTTATGTAGGTATATCTAGATGGGTACATTATTTTCGTTAGGGTTGGAGTCGGAATCGGAATTGAGCACAGGCTACTGCGTTCTACAACAAATGCTGCGCTACCCGGATGACAGACCATCCGCATCTACTCACGTTGGTACATTTGTGCTCAGTTCCCAGTACTTTTCCATGAGTGAGTTGAGGCAGCTTATGCTTTAAGCAGACTTGGTTCTACATTGCGTTTACCGTTTTGACTGTTGTGCCTACTCCCATATCCTTTCGAATGGTATGGAAGGGTAGAAAGTTCTGGGCTTTGACGTTGGTTAGGTTTGAATTTTTTGCAGATACAGATACATATATACAGTGCAGCATTGCTTAGATGATTGTTTGGAACTACGCAGTTTCTCTTTGTAGAATTCATGATGAATGTAAAGATACAGATATTAAGTTATTCTTGCTCTTGTACATAGTAGTAAACCTCCTTCTTTCCTTCCTTCCTTCCTGGTAGATTATCAGAGTTAGACCTATTGCTAATGGCATTTGTGAATAATTGATATTGATGATGTCAATATTACATAAGGCTGAACTGGTAGTAAGTTGACTCTGACTTAAGTGTAGCGTTGTGCTTTACGCGAGTATATGACAGCTATTATGATCCACTACTTATAAGAATGTTGATGGAGATGGAAGACTTAAAGGAATATATAGCAGGGAATCAACTTGAAAGAATCGATGCAGGCATGAAAATTATGTTGATTGCGGCAGTCAGCAGTAGTTATGATCGTGATAATCTTAATGTTAGTCACAAATGGTAATGGTGATTGTGATCGTGATCGCGGTGGTGATTTGGCGATTCTACACGTAATCTTGTCTTTTGGGTAGATGGGATTTTGAGGACGAAGAAAGAGCTTTATTAGAGAGTTGCGTTTTTGCTTTTGTTTTCTTGGGGAGATGCAGTTGTGGTATTTTGCTATTCGAGTTTGGTTTTGTGGATAGCAGGTTTTGCATCTTGAATTTTTAGAATGATCTTGAGTCGGTAAATGGACCTACAAGAAATAAGAAACATCCAATCATACAGCTAGTTTTGCTTTTGGTCAAAAATCAAACGGATGATTTTGGTTCTGGCAAAGCCACTTTTTGAGTATTTGTTGGCTATTCGGAGACCCTTTTCTTGATTTGTTACTCCTGACGATTAACTGATGCAGTAACTGGCATTAGATAAAAAAATGGGTTATGATCCCCTACAGGGTAAAGTGTAAATTCCTACATATTCTCCATGAAAATTTCTGCTCTTTGATGTGTAGCTGTCTTAAATGAATACGTTGTATATCTTTATCTTCTATATAGAAATTTCTGGAATATGTTCCTCATCTCCAGAGATTCAGATTAGGAACCAGTTCCAGAACCAGCTCCAGAGCAAGAATGAGAACCATTACCAGGCAACGACCTATATAAGAAAAGCAAAAAGGTTGCGGACAAGTGTTTTCAGGTTGAAGACGAACAACCAATCCCTTCTTGTTTGGAATTACGTGTTGCTTTTATATATTTAGTAACATGTGGGATCTCCTTTGGATACATAATATTTCCAGAGTCAGAATCAGAACTAGGGCTAGATATTTAACCAGATATATAAACCCAAAAGCAGAGCCTTAGTAAGATCTCTTGTTCAAGGCAATGACCTTACGTTACAACCGAGTACCCTAGGACCCTTACGTATTCTTCTTGCCTTAACAGCTGGTTACTGTTAACTATTGGTTGGCAGAACTGGAGCTCGGGTAAATTCTAGATTATAGTGATATTTGATAACCCTGGGCCATTGCCTTTACAATTCCCATTCCCATTGATCCTTAAGGGTCTATGCACCATTTTTTTTATAAACAAGACCTTTTACATGTATTGGAGGGCATCGATTGCATCAGTATTTTAAATAATGAGGCCAGGCCACGTCGTTGTGGGCAAGGGAGGGATCCCAGAAGGTTCTGGTAGATTTCCAGCCTAAGTTCTATGTTGTTCCAGATCCTGTTGGTGCCCCATGCGAGTAAGATTTAAAAAGATGTATCTTTCAAAAGTATTGGTGTATTCTGTTCACTGAGCTTGGTTCTGGCTTCTTGCTGTGGATTATGTAAATGTTGATTGCTGGTTCTCATCCAGATAACTTTGTTTACACGTCTTGCTTGAATTTTTACTAATCTTAATTAACTAATGAGTTCATCTTAATAGCCAATAAATGATCACGAAGACAAATAGATAAATAACACTAGTACCTAATTATTATTGTGGCCTCGATCTAAAATGCAAGGCGATCTGACGCATGTGACTGACTACGTGCCATTTTCAGTTGACCAAATCCATATTATTCTGGTTTGATGTGGATGTGGAAAAATACAATGTGGTGGTTTTATAGATAATGAGCTAGTTATTTTTGGAGAGATGAGCCTTGGAGTGCTAAAAATATATACATTGGTCCGAGTCGTCTTTACTAGTTGTTTGCCTTGCCTTGTTGTTTCTTGTACAGAAAAACGATTATTTATATATATGTATTGTATAGATATGGTGAAAAAATAAAAATTCCCTTTAAAAGAATACGTAGTTGTGAATAAACATTTAAAAAACTTGCGTACTACGCTACAGAAGCAGTCTGTTTATATGCTTTGTAAGGAAAAAATGCAAACAAGTATGTAACGTAGGGTTTCACATAATCACTTTGTATGCACAGTTTTACAAAGAAAATGTCCAATTGACCGTTTTATACTTTAAACACTGTAAAAACTAAAGGATCTTAAAAGAGGAAAAAGACATCTAAAACGCCAAAACCTTATTCGTTTTTTGTATAATTACAGAGGTAGGGTGTATCTTGATGGCATCAGAAGCGCATTTACGTCAGCGAGATGCTCTTTAGATGCACTTTAGTTGAACTTAAGGTACATCCTTATTGCGTTCGTAATTACAATAAATATGAGTATGTTTTCGGCTTTTAAGATGCTCTAATTTTTACAGTTTGCAACCTACGTATAAATATTCGGTTGGAGTAACATCGAACAATTGAAATGGTGAATAACTTGTCCTCCTTGCATACTAATATTAGGAATTTATGTTCTTAAGCTTCAGAACATAAATACCTAATATCAGTGTGATTTATTCCATGTCGTAATATCGGCTTTATAAGTTTGCCGCGAAGGTATCGAATGAAGTAATTCTGTTTACATGTTTGTATTTCCAAATTCATGATCATGATCGTGACCGGCGACCGGCAGTGGTATTGGTAGACTGCTTATTCTTGAGGTGAACTTTAGACATGAATATAAAGAAGTAAAGTGTGTTATTATTTTTTACTCAGACTGTTGACAGTAGACTCGTTGGCGGCTGCATTTCACTATAATTACCTATTTTATTTTCCATGGATTTTGATACATGTTTGAGTCTAAACTAACGATAAGAGCTGAGCACGAAGGAACCAATAGCAATGCTAAACCAAGTAACCTTGACAAATATCTGGAAGATTGATCTCTAATCTATGTCTGTTACTGGGAGAACTACTGAGAGCGAGAATAAGAACAAGAACAAGCAGCACGGCTTACATGTCAGCTTATCTTATGACTCACTCTGTTCAGCATCATGCATGCAACATGCAACCAAAAGCAAGAGCAAGAACAGGAACACGTACCAAGTGGTTCCATTATTGCTCTATTACTAAATTACTACTGCCGCTGCTTAATATTACCTATATAGATGGCTGCAAGACTATAATGACTTGAATTGAATTAATATCATCATCTAGGAATAAGTACTGTTCAGGAACTGCATCATGAGCTAATGGTATGGTACATATGAATGTGTATAGAGTGTTTTTCAAAAATATTGTTGACAACATGTAAATACCTAACTTCTTTTTTACATTATTATGGCATGATATAGCAACTGCCGAGGAGTAAAGCAGAAAAGAGGAGGATTCAACGACTAGATCACTTACGCCAAGACGGAAGAATAATGAATAGAGAAAGTCTTTGTTCTCTTATTGGACGGTCTTTCTCTTCCCTTCCTCTTGTTGTATAAACAGTAACCACAGGATGTATTAAAGAATTGTGGAAGAATAGTTTCGTTTTTCGGTATTCTGCTTAGTCTCTTGTAATCCCAAAAAGTTTCGTGCACGTTTTGTTTTGTGGTGTGGAACAAAAATGCTTGTAAATTCATTTATAATTCATAGTGCATACATAATTGCTAGTTGCATAAGTTACTTGCAGTGTTTCAATTTGGGTATATCGTGTTCTAATAGAATGTTCATCATTCCTTTTTTTCGTTTGTGGAAAGTTCAAGAAGAACTTTGTAATTTACTTGGAAGTGCTGGTCTCTTGGAAAAGCATGAATTTAATGATACTTTGAGCTCGGTTTTACAAAATTCAACTCGGATATGTATAGCGCACTGTATGTTACTAAAAGACTTTGATCCTTGTGCGCGTACGTATTGGTATGGAAGGAACTGCACTCTTGTTTAAAATGTGTAAATAGGAGGTTTTGATTTCTTTAAAAGTGTACGTGGCGCTTGTAGCTTTGGTTCAAAATGTGTAAACAGGTGTTTTTGACCTTTCTGGAAGTTGAAGTTGTGCAACCTTGTTTTTCCTTTCGACGTTGGTCGTGTGCTTTTACCCATTTTACCCTTCAATTTTTGTTTAGACGGAAATATGCAAGTAAAAAATGTGTCAGTCTGAAAGATCGCAGATTTCTTCTTTTGCAGTATTCATTATTAGGTATATTATGTTTGTTTGTATGTTTTGTTGCTCTGACCTATACTCAATATTGCATATTACGACGCATTGCTCATTGTTACTAAGAATTCAAACCCAAGTGCCCAAACCAAGAAAGTGAAATATCGTAGATTCAAAAGCATATAACTACTATCAGTGGAAATTCCTTTGAGAACCTTTCTCATCATTTAAATCTTGCCTAGGTTTAATCTCTTCAGTAATGTCGGTTGTCATAGTTTGCCTTTAACCTTTGGGATGCATAAATGGTGGACTGTATGTCAGGTACCAAGTATGAACTTTAGCTCCCGTTTAGGATGAGAATGGATTGGATTGTATTGAATTGAATTGGGCCCTTGTCCTTATCATTGTGTGGGGTGCTGAAAAGACCATGCCGTGATGTGACAGCAAGGAACGTGGGACTGGAGATTGAATGGCTGGTCGGTGCTGTGGGACCGTTATTTGACTGTTGATTACTGTTTGTTGGTTTTAATATTTATGGCACTTGTGTGTCTGCCTGTCGGTGGGTGAAAGGAAGGAGGAGGGTCAGTCAAGAGTACATAGGGAATTGATTGGAGATTACGGTCAGTCTTCCTTCTCCAATATTCATCTCAATCCGCCATTGCGTTGTGGCTGGAAATCAAATAGAAATGTGGTTTCGTTTCGTTTTCAATCTTGGTATGTATTTCCTTCTCATTTTGGTTTTACATCTTATGTCAATATTCCCATGTCTTCACAATCACGGTTCAATAATTCAGTATGGTATAAAGTATAAGGGAACTTGCATAAAGTACTGAATTGCTCAGCTATGTATTTCCATACGTACCTATGTACTTACGTAAAACCTCAAGTATGTTTGTTTTTTCCATCAAGGTGTTGACTTAGATTTGAATTTGAATTTGGTTTCGGAACGTCATTTCAATTCTGAATGCAAACTGCCTGGTTGAAAGAAGGAAAGGAAAATGAGGCGAAGTGCAAAATCTTGTTTTGATTTAAAGTGCATTCGTGGAACTGATTCTGAGTTTGACTGATTGTCAATTGTACATTGAAATCAATTTCTAAGGTTGTTTTCCTGCCTTTTTGATTTCAGAATGCTATGGTTGGGTTGATAGTTCATATGTACATAGTTAGTTAGGATTTCCAATTCCAAGTTGAATGCAGTTGAATTCAGGGACGACTTATTGGAAGTTCCAGGACCAGGAATCCTTCCAAATTTTAAGATGCTGTAGAAAATATGTATAAGGACAAAAGTAGAGAGTATTTTAGTCAGAGAAATGGTTGAGACAGTTTTTGGCAGAAGGACAATTTACCAAGTGTATGTTTTGAATAGAAAGTGACATTTTAAAAAACTCGTGCTCAGAAATAGCACGTAAATATGCACTTCAACTGACTTATGGAGTGGAAACGATTATTTTTGAAGAATTGATTTTCACAAGTAGGATTCAAAAAAAGCGATTAGGAAATGTTAGTCATTTTGTTGAAAAATAGTAACAGGAGTTAAGAGGACATCCAGCAAATTTTTTCAATGAAGAAAATTCAAAACAAAATTGTTAAAGGAATTTTAAAATGAATTCTTTGGACTAGTTGTTTGTTAGGTGTTTTAAATAGGACACCTTTAGGATAGGAATTTTCAAAAAAAGGTGTCACAAAAAATCAGATACCGTCACTACGTATTACCTTTTGTTATCACTCTAAATTGAATTTGAAATTACTTTATTACAACATCTGGCGAAAGAAATGTTAATCTGCGATTTCTGTTGCATCCACCCGTCTCATGTTGTAGGTCGTAGGTACAGCTATGAATGGATTTAAAAAGAACACTTTGACACCGGTACTGGCGAAGGTTGGGACTTTGGCACTGGCCTCCACGTCGACGTCCAGTTAACATTAAAATGCTAAACTAGTCTCTGCTTGAGATGTGGGCCTGTGCCAGTGATTTGATGAAGAAACCTGAGGTACTTATTGTTGGTGGTTTTTTGAATACAAATGAGTTTTGAAGGCAAGATTTTTGAAGTGTGCGTACGTGACTCGTTTTATGCATGATGATGAGATGGGTCGGTGGAAAAGGCAAAACCACGAGGACCGACCAGAACCCGTACCATCAGACTAGCATTGGATTTTGGATTGGATCAGTGGTCCAAAGGCGAAGGGAAGTTTCGGGAAATTTTTCCATCTATTAGTATGTATGTAGGTTATCTAGAGGTACTTCTCAAGGTCTTCTGCTTTCTTCTCTCCTGTTTTGATTTTGGTGTTGGTTGGTGTCTTGGTTCAAATTCTTTGTTCCTTTGTGGCTCCTCGGTGTGTTGGATGTGGATTTGGAATTGGAAGCATGGTCTTGCATGCAATGATTTGCCCATAAAAAGTCATGATGATGCGATGAGGCAGGCAGGCAGTGGAACAGGAACAATTCACTGGACTGGCACTGAATTGCATTACATATATTATTATTGTGCTGACACTGATTATGTGGATTTGGCTTGAGCTTTACCTCTGACTTTATAGTTTTGACTTCGACTTTGACTTTGGAAGGGATGGGGTTGTGTTGTGCTCTGTTCTGTTCTGTTGTTGTGAGTTAGATAAATAAATGCATGTATGTCATGTTCGAGTTGCGAGTAAAAAAACTGGAACTTGTACAATGCACGGAGACGAAGGTAACTTGGTATTTCAGTGGTACTGGTCTTACGACTCTGAGGAGTTTTAAGGAGTTTCTGGTTCTTGTTCATGTTCTTCATGGTTGCTTTGCTCAAGGTGCATAACGACCTATCTTTAAAGCAGTCGTTGGTATTTATTTGTGCTGTGTTCTAAAGCGGAGATGAATTCATTGAATTCATTATTTATTCTGAAATATGTCTCTGGTTTCTCTTAGAGACATGTATATGAGGCTGCGTTGCAGTAATGTATATGTAGAGGATATTTAAATTTTAAATATTTATCCTAATGCGAGTGGACTTGGATGTAAGTTTTTCAACTCTTAGACGCTATATGAGTAAAAGATTTAGGTAAAACTGTTCTTGGTTCATATGTAATAGGTAGGTTAGGATCATTCCAGAAAATTGTTTGATTGTAATTTTCTTGTTGTTCAACTTTGAAAGGATTTCAGGGTAATTATACAATTAAAACGTTTTCTCCCTTTGAAAAATTTACGAGTGGAACAATTTTGTTTGGTTTCAATATGAATGTTCTAAAGCGCTATGCCGCTCGCCCCCTTTTTTAAATGATCCAGTCGGGACATATGACACTTTTTAGAAAGGATACAATTTGATATTTAAATTCTTCCCAAAACTACAGTTATTCTCACCACGCTGCGTTCACCATTGGATAAGACGTGTAGTCAGGTGTTGGGAACTTTTGGAAGCGTGAACATTCTGCTACGCACATTATGCAAGTATAAGTATGTATCGTATGGCACATTTAAATTTTAAATATTACATAGCGCATTTTGCACCGGCGATACTTATCTGTACATTACAATGTAGCTGGTACACTGTAAAAACTGATGCGTCTTAAACGCCAAAGACCTACTAGTGTTTAGTAAAATTAGGAGTGCAGTTCGGATGCATCGCAAGTTCACCTAAGGTACATTTAAAAGTTAAGATTCGTCTAAAACGCATCTGGAAGTCCAAGATGCGCTTTTAATAGGTTTGTGATACACTTACGATACATCCTAAATGCGTTCTAAAGTACTATGTAAATAAAAGTAGATTTTTGACATTTTAGATGCATTTTACCTGTTTTAAGATGTTTTAGTTTTTACAGTGTATGTAGTGTGTTTATGTGTGTTCCGGTTTCGACATGTATTCATAGTTGCACCCTTATTGAATTCTATGCAGGGGGAACTGGACGTGGGTATGTATAGACAGATATATGGGCTTCAGGTAAATAATGTGTAGTCATCGCGTCATTCTGAACGGAATGTGTTGCATTATGTAATGAATTCATTGAAGACATTGAAGATGCAGAATAAAGTGTGAGTGTGCTTCTCATGCTTATGTACTGCTTGCTACTCTGTTCTAAACATTTCACATTCGTTGTTGTTGTGATTATATGGTTTGGCTGACAGCACAATTTCTTTTCCTTTTTCCCCATCATTTTTATAGCGTAGTACTTGTTGAAGACAAGCAAGTTGTTTTTCGTTTCTGGATTCGGGATAACAAACAAAAACAACTTTTTTAACTCTCAATCTCATATACAGGATAAAATGATGCGTATACCTTTAATTATATAGCTGGATGGATATCCATATATTCACATGTATACAGCACTTTTCATTGTACTCACAAGATGCTGATCTTCCATTGAATATTATGCATTATCATCGAGTCTTTTAGGCTTAGGCCTTGGCATTAGGAAGGATTTGACTTTCATGGGGATTGCACTTTGAAAGAAAGTATTCTTCTTGGCATTGTACTCTTGGGGTTTGAATTTAAATTGGAACTGGAATTTGAATTTGGTAATTTGTAATTTCAGTTGGACTTTAAACCTGGTTAAGAATTTTTCAAGTTATGCTTGCTCACACTTTTTCCCCCTTTTTATTATTATTGCATTATTTATTGGGAGGGATCATGTTCAGCGTTTAGTGTTTAGCTCGTAGTTAATCGTTGCTCGTCTCTTTGAATTCGGATTTTTTGTGATTAGCTTTATTACTACGGTTAGTAGAGTGTTAAGTGGTCTTGTTTGATACTTACCTATGGGGATTTTGTGTATAGCATTGCATAGGACCTGGGAGGATAACGTCATCAGATTATTATGCTGTGCAGGCATGCACGCAAGTGTAAAACTAAAAAGTCTGTATTATCCACGCACCGAAACCGAAACTAACACCAACACTAAGGCTATGATCATCCATCTTTGTATTATGTAGGTAGGTAATTGTTTTGGATTATGTTGTAGTTGTAATTCATTTGAGGACTTAGCGTAGGCTTGAAAGTAAAACTGGGTCCAGTCCAGGTACTTTAATGTATCCTTTGGGTAGGGGAACTTCTGTATGTTAAGGTTCAGAAGGTCAAAACGTGTTAATGTAAGCATAAGTTAGGAGGAAAAATGAGGTAGGTATGTTGCTTTGTAATGGTTATACTTAGAGACTGAGTTTTTTAAACTGGTGCAAAATGTGGCGCCAGTTTGAAATTGGTTGAAGTAGGTAGTTGTTTTTGAAAAATGAAATAAATTTAGTTAGTGGTTTTTGAAGGAAATTGACGTATTATTTAATGGCTATGTTTAGGCAAAAGTACCTAACTATGTACACGTATGTAGATGGCACCGTTTAAGAAAATGGGAAAACCTCGAGATACTTCTAAAAGCGAAGTGAGGCGAATCCAATTCAGGGATTTTGAATTTGAATCCTGATTTTCAGTCATAAACCACTATCTATTGAACTTACAGTATAGACAGATACCTTATTTTGCAACTTCCTGTCCCATACCACTGTTTATTTCGGATCATATACTATTCATGAATTCGAGATTTATTCACACTTCCAACCACTGGCACATTTTTCCTCCCAAGCGTCTTATGATTTTTACTAATCTGCATTCCTAACTACATTCCGAATTCAATCCCACATTGTTTTACGTTGAATTTAAATCTAAAATTTATTTCGAGGAATGTACAACTTCCTTTCCTGAAAACTGTGTACACTACATCCATAAAAGTAAAATCATATTACATATCTTTCAAATCAATTTCAGTCCACGAGCGCCTGACACTTCAGTATTTCTAGCTACAATGCGACAGCATTAGTTTCCAACTTTTTTCAACTGGAAAGTTTCAAGCTTTTTGAGGACCTCCTTTATATCAGTATCACTCAATCATCACTCTCCCCCAACGTCCATTTCGAATTTAAAAAAATTATCTTGATGTAGGTGTATACAGTCGTTGCATTTCTATCTACCGTCCACAGTAATTGTGACCAATTTTTATTGAGCTAGGTCATTATTTTGAGTAGGGAAGGAGCGTCTGAGACTGACTGATATGGTATATTGCTATAGTGCGTTTTGATGGAAAGGGTTTGGGGAGTAGAAAAGTGGAAGTGAAGGGGGGAGGCGATGCTGTCGTCGTCTTTGCCGTTGTCGTTGCAGTTGCAGTTATGATTCCATGCTTTTCCTCCCTATGCAGTTCAGTTATTATGGTGATGGCGACCATAGGATTGTGGTCGTGGGAAAATAAGACACGCATGGTTAATTTAAATTTGATTAGTTTATTGTTATTGTTATGGTACTCTAATATATCATAGCTGTGTAACACAAGAGCAAGCGCAAGTGCACACCAGTGCACTGGACTGCAGCGTACAGTGTTTCATTATAAGTGCAGGGCAGTGTCCAATTGGGAAAACTGAGGGCCTGAGCCATAACCATTGCCATTGTACAGTGGCTATGGCCAGAATGCCCGGATGGGAAAAATAAAAAAAAGTGAAAACGAAGGGCTGGGAATATTTATGATTACGTTCCCATTACTTTATTATTATCATCATCGTGTTTTATTTTGATCAGTTGGTTCCTAGGGAATATATTATGGATCGTTCGTTTTTGGTTTCGTGCCATGCCTTGTCATGCCATTTAGGTATCTTCCAGTAAAGTCTGTTCTGTTCTCTGCTGGCATGGCCTGGTATGGCATGACATGGTATGGTATGGAATGGTATGGCTTAGCATAGCATTGCATGGCAAGGCATGGTATGGCTTGAGCCACCATTACTCTTTCCTCCTTCCGAACTTTTTTATCTGTACGTGTACTGTTTACAAAGCTGAAGGCGAGTTGAGTCGAGTTGAGTTGAGTCAAGTCAAGTGATGGCAGGAGCTTAGTTCAGTATATTATGTAGCATGCAGTTTCTATCGTGCACGTTGTATTTTATATATACCTACTCTGAATCGAAGGGTTTGCAGGGGTGTTCTCTTTTTTGATAGTTGTGCAGCATGAACCATGGAGCAGGGCCACGGCCTGGAATGGAAGAGTTGCTGGAATTGATATTAGAACTTGGAGGGATGGAAGGATAAATTTTATTCCGAGGGAGGGTGGACTTTGTCTGTGGCTCTGGTTCGGGTTCTGGTCTTCTCTTTCTCCCTCAACCATTATATATTTCTCTGGGTTTTTTTCCAGGGGTTGGGAGGGTTTCTTCTTATTTTCGGCTTCCATGTATTATTAGACGATTCATGCGATGCTTACAGAGGGATGAAAGGCAGGAGGGTAGAACTTGGATATTATTAAGGCAGGTCATGGCTTCCTGGTCCTGGACTTAGTCCTGGGTTTTTCCATGAGGGTAGAATTTTCGCGTTTTTTTTCTAGCAGGAAGTTTGTAATTTTCCATGGCAAGAACGACGGCTAAAAGTATGGTATGTAAAGCAGTAAGAAACCCATCTGCATGATTTGTTATGTGCCTACATGTGCTCATTAAAAATTTGAATTTGATGTATTGTTTATATGAGCTCTGTGGACGCTTTAGCTTGTGATATCGCTATCGAATTATCAAGACTTGAAGTAGGTACTTTGATACACATATATACATGTTCCACCATTATTATTCTTTGCGAGCTCTTAGGAACGAGTTGAAACTGACTAGCGACTCGTGTGTGAGTGAGTGACCCGGATTAAGATGAGGATTGCCAGGATTGTTTCCTGACTTGCCGTAATTAATAAATACGTGGAGGCAGAAGGCAGACGGTATATTTTGTTGTTGGACGTGGATTTAACCACGGCTTGACTCGGGCTTTTAGGAATTGTCAGATGTAATTTGTGTAGTGTGTAAGTGCTTCTAATGGAAAAAAGTAAACGGGTTTCTAAGTTGGCTACTTTCAGCTTTTCCATTATGTATTTCTCTCTGGATCTCGTTTCGAGTCCTTTGTTTTCTTTTTCTTGTTGTTATTGTTCTTGGTCTTGTTTTGAGTGGATAACACTGCGTATTCCTCCGGATTTAATCCGACTTTGGCTTCGGCTTCAGTAAGATTGGCTTTGATATCTTCTATATACCTAGGCACCTATGCTATGTATGTAGGCACTTCCGTTATGGAAGGACAGGAAGGAGTAAGGGAGGGTGTAGTATTTTAAGGGAAAGCGCCTTCAAGTCTGCAAGTTTCTTAAGACTCTTCTTAAAAACATATAGATTCAGGTACGTATATGCAGGCAAAGTGTATTCTGTACATTAAACCCTTAATGGAAAATGCTCTAGCTCGGTTACATTCCAGGCTTATAGGAAGCAATGTCTTATATTGTGCCGGTAAGTTGGTGTGGACACAAAACTCACGAGTTAAACTTTTACTTGGAAGAAAAGCTGAACTTGTTGTAACTTAGACACATATCTAGGTGGTTACCTTGGTATTGTCCGTTCATGTGCATCCGTAATAATGTAATGTAATGTGATAGCTGTAGGGCAAAATAGAAAATACATTTACTGCAGAATCCTTGCAGGCAAAAGCGAAGGTAGGAATGTTGTAGCGGGAAGATTGTAAAGGGTGGATGTGGAATGGAATAATGAAAAACTAACAAAATGGATGGGTTTCTGTGAAGAGACTTGTCATATTGTCATGTCAGGATCAGTACCAGAGTCAGAACTTGAAAGAACCAGGGCCAGAACCAGAACCAGAGCCATAGCCCATAGGACGACGATTGTCATGTACATGATACAGATAGAACAGAGTACACTCAAGTGTTAGGGAAGGGGGAGCAATATCAATGGGATAGGGAAGGGAAGGAAGCCCACATATCGATTTTAACTTGGCGAGATAAGTGTACAAAGTAAAGTTTAGGATAGGGCAGAACAGGACCAGGACCAGGGTTGCTTTTCGTTTTGGTTCGTCTTCTTCTCTCTCACTCATTCACTCACTCTCTCAGCATTACTTAAGCTTGCTTTTCTGTGCAAGTGTAGGCTGTGGCCTCTACTTCTACTACATTATGCAAGGCAAGAAGGGAGTTCGTGTTGTGGAAACACTGCCAGCTATGTAGGTACACATAGTAAGACGTTCATGTCTCATGTTCGGGTTCACGTTCGTGTCTTATGTTCCCCTCGTTGAGAATATATATACGCAGTATATTCTGTCGCTTGCACTTCTCTTTCCTGGTTCTAGCTGTTTGCTCGTAGTTGAATTTAGATTTGAATTCAGCCTGAATTTATTAGATAGAGGGAATTGAAATTGCTTCTTCTCTCCCATGTACTATATAGGTACTTGTTCCTTCCTGGTTCCTTCTTCCCTTGCTTGGTTCATTCGTTCGTTGGTTCTTTTCTGAGTGAGTGCGTAAATCCTGATGATCATCATCGTCATTCTGTTTGTACATACGATACTGCAATAGTGCCATAGCCTTTGCCATTCCCATTGCATTGTGAAGAATGCGAATGGAGGATAGTTTGAATGGAAGCTTTTTGGTTGTTCAAGCTTTCGTTATTCAAGGCGAACTTGGAGCAAAAGTAAAGTACCAAGGGTGATATGTTATGTATTTCCAACCCGTTTCCGTAGGTCAGGTTTTATATGTTTTAGGTATATCCTAGTCAGTTCATTTAGGGAGGAAGGAGAAGGAAAGGAAATGGAAAGAAGAAGATATATAGACACACATGACCGTGGCCGTGGCCATGTCACACCACCCCACATTTTTTTTAGTTCACGGATACAATAATGGCAATGATTCCAATGGCAATATGTGGAGGCTGAAGGAACAAATGTTATTACGTGTGGTCATGACCATGGCCATGTCACTGTTGTATTCTATTGCATTGCATTGGAGTCAGTGCATTACATTACATTGCAGTGCCATTGCCATTTCCATGGTCATTGCCATGGTCACCATGTAACGTAATCGCATATGCTTCAAGGGCCAGAATCTTTGACCCATTTTCTCAGGGTCCATTCACGGACTTGTTGGGACAATGCCAGTACCAATGCCAATGCCGACGCCAACGGCAATTCGAATAAAGTTTTTAATTTCCTTTTGTATAGTGTATTGTATGCAGATTACAAGATGGTTTTGGTTCTGGTTGTAATGTCTATTTTATTTTATATTACTACACAAGTTTCTTCCCCTACAGTTTTTCCATAATGAATTTAAAACGTCCAACTTCTCAATCGACGGTAATTATTATGATGAGCATGTTATGCATTTTGTTACGCCGTGCCACGAACACATGTCTCTTTTGGCTTGGGCTCCTTGTTGAGGGGTAAAAAGTGGAAAAGTACCAAACGTCATTTTTATAATGGATTCAGTCAGATCCATCGAATCCATGTAGGTAGGTAGGTACCGGGTCCATATTCATTTCCACATCCAGATCCAGGAACAGACCTCTGTAGTATGTATTCTAGATCCAGGCTTCCATATCGACCCTCCTTGCCGTTCCTTTTTGACATGTAGGGACAGGAAAAAGTGACAGTGACAATGTGATGGAAATGAATATTGAGTGCTTTATGGTTCTGGTAGTGGTCCTGGCTGAAATATTACCTTTGTATATAAGGAAGGTATATATATACATATATATTGCGACTGTTGTGACTACATAGATTGGTGGAACGCCTACATATGTGGGTAAATTAATTTTATACATCTAGCAGATAGTAATCAGAACCATTGAGATTGTTTAGCGAAGCAGTTATATCTTCAAACCGAGATACTTGTTTGCTCTGTTTCTGTCTCGTTTAATAGCGAACAATTAATAGAGAAGGCACTAGACTAGCACTAGCATCCGAATTCGAAGGAGTAATAAGGAGTAGGGATAGCTTGTCCATCACGGGGTGTTGGTGACTGTGAGAGGAAAATAAATATGTACAAAATTAAGGGTATACAGTATGCTGAGCTGAATATAGAGTTGTTATTTCGACTTGGCTTCCATTCAGTCTGTGAATGCATGGTGTGGCGCCTGTATTATTTCCATCAATTTATTCTTGCTTGTACTCATTATTATTACTATTGCATCTGCTTAGGCGTACATCTTGGTTCCGGTTTCGGCTTCTATTTCAATTCGGTTTCCCTCGCTTGCTTTTTTCTGAGATATAGTGTATAGGGTTGGAAATGTATACAGTGTATGTTATCAGCGTGTTTTGTGAATGTGGGATGTGGAGGGAGACTTTAAGACTAGGAGTAGTGTACAGGGTACAGGGTACAGTGGAGAGATAAGAAGGAGTAGAGATTGATTCATTGCACCGCTGGCGCTGTGACTATAGAAATATGTACTTTGGCAAAATAAAGGTTAGTCTTCGTCTTCTGCGTATTCATGTTAGATCTGGTCTTGTATGGTATCAGTAAGCATGGCTATATATAGAAGAAGATCCAGGTGCGATGTCTTGCCTCATACATACATTGAGAGTAACACTATAGGACGTTGCACATGGGATAGGAAGTTTGTGCATAATGAATGCTGTGAGTACTAACAAATGAAGTAGTAAATCATGCTAGAAGATGTATGGAAAATTTCCCAACTTAACAGCCGGTTGATGTTGGTACTGCTATTGCTGTTGCTGTTACCATTGCATTTGCTCTTCTGTTGCTGTTACAGTTGTTGCCGGTAACCGAATCGGGCAAATAAAAGCTCGATGAATGATGAAGGAAGTGCGTTTCTTGTATAAAGCTTTCAGATATGAAATAGAATTTATGCTTGGTACTAGACAAGCTATAAAATGTACTGTAGTGTAGTGTAGTCTGTAGGTGTAAATAGGTAGGTACTAAACTCTCTAAAGGCCTATATATTTTCCCCTTCCAGTCTCTGTTTGCTTTACTATCTTTATCGTTTGTGAAGCTTCACTTCACTTCAGTCTACTTCACTTCAATTTTACTTGAAGTTTACCATTTGGACTTCACTTGTGGACTTGTAATAGAGGATAGGATATTTGAAGTTGAAGCATGGAAGCCGCACCTTCTACTGTACTTGTTCGCTTAAGTTCTCGCTAGCGTTTGCTTTCGTCAGCCTGGTTCTCTCTCGTGTAGAGTTTTAGTTTTCTCAAGTTGTTTGTGAATGAAATGTGAAATGAATGGCTTGTCTCGTAAGTTGTATTTTGTAATTGTAAACTATAAGGCGAGGAAAACTCAAAGTTGGAGCGGGAGTCAATGTCAAAGTCAAAGTCAGAGTCAGACCATGGCAGATAAATTGAGTGTTACGAGAATGTTAAATTGGATGCACGTTCGAGGTTTAATGTTCAGTCGTAAGATTAATTCTGCATGTGTTGCAGGTTGCAGCAGAGTAGTCCAGTGCTGTAGTAGCACTCAAGATCAGTGTCAGTCGATGTAGTTTCTTACCGTTAGGGATAAGCTATGAACGTGAACGTCAGTGAGATTATGAAAATTCGGTGTAATTATCATTAAAATTGCTTAGGATTAGAGTCAAGTGTTTAAAATTTCTGTAGGATTACACACTTCACACTCAAGTCATTTTCGTAGTTAGGTAGGTGATTTGGGTATGTATGTAGGAGGATGAAGAAAGATCTCGTTTGAATTTTGAAAATGCATCCACTGTATCAAGTCTCGCTGAGTCAAGTCGACACTTCAAAGCTTCACATCCAGTTTGTCTTGCCTTGTCTTGTTAGTTTATTTATGTTAAAGTTGTTGGCTTGACTGGGCTGGGTTTGACGTGGCTCCTGTTTACTTGATCTTCCTCATCAGCAAAGCTTGAGGATCATTCATTCGAAGAGCACAGGGAAATGGGGATAGTTGATAGTGATAGTGGATGATGATGTACTGCAGACGCATCGTGTGCCGAGTGCGTGTGGGCTTTTTTTCTCATCGTCGACTTTAACTTTTTCAGCATTTTACTTTTTTCCACTCTTTTCTAGCAAGTATGGTTCCGGTCCTGGTCCTGGTCCTAAAGCAGTGATGTTGGAAAGCTGAAGCTTAAATAGGCTGAAGATTGTTTTTTTTTTGCATATGATATTTGACTATTTGAGCATGTCTCATAATTTACTATTTTATTACTCACGCACGTACGGTGTGTTTAACTTAACAACTTGAAGAATGGGTGGACGGTATAAGGAATCGATTTTAAACACTGCATATAATAGTGGTATATACATATCGACAATGTAATTTTATTAGACAGATTTAGGTTCTAGTCTCTCTATAGTCTTCTGTAATTCTTGGTAGTATCAGTAATAATAATGCGAGCATAGATTGTGTGAGAAATGTTGGGAGTAGATATCCAGTGATCTGTCCATTATTATTACTGTTATTATTAACGACGTTACATTTAGCTCGGATGTATATTGTTGATTGGATCGGATCCAGTGAATAAAAGCATTGTTTAGTAGGGAATAAATAATGAAAGTTGGAGTGACTTAAGTTGCAACATGGTGTTTGTGTAGAAAGTACTGGGAACGTGTGGTGCATTGAATAGGTAGGGCTTCTTTTTCCTATGATTTGATGAAGCAATCGCCGCAGCAGTGGCGAGCAAATAGCAGTAAAAGTAGAAATATCAAAAGGGGAGTAAGCAAGGCACGGCAAGGCAGGAAAGAAGACAAGTAAGTGTGCGTAGGGCGTTGGAGAGCTTAAGCTAATGTGGATGAGATGCGTACTGCGTAGTGCGTAGATGCGTAGGTGAAAGTAAGTTGCGTTACTTTGCCTTGCCTTGTGTGGTCTTGAATTATCAACGTTGAGTTGAAGGCAGGGTAAGAGAAGTTTATATATTTGTATACTGGGTATATAGTTTAGGAGTGGAGTTATAGAGCAGGTAATGTTGGGAATGTAGGCCTATGCTTTGACTTCGTAACCATGAAATACTTCCATGACTTTCCTTTCGTTTCGATCCACTCTTGGCTCAAATATGGTTTCAAGTTCAGCAACATTGTTTTCACTGCCACTGCCATGGCCGTGGCCGTGGCCCTGGCAGTGGCCGTGGCCATGGCCGTTGCCATTGCCATTGCCTTGTATTTCACGACCAGCTTTAACTTATACGGCTTCGGTTTCATCCTTATACAGCTAGTCAGGCTAGGCCCGACCAAAACTAAGACCAGGACAGAATTTCAGGATAGAATTACTGGCACTCGGGAGAAATCGATAGTACGCGCAAACACGTTCTTCCACAGTCAAAGAACCAGGACCAGGAAAACAAGTTCCTTCTGGCAGTTGTCTGGATTCGGAGTTGCGTGCTCCGTGCGTGAGATGCGTAGTGCGTAGTTGCGTTGAGTCGCGTCAAGTCGAATCGAGTTGGCAAAAAGATCCTAATTCTGGAAGTTTCTTCTTATAAGGTAGTCGAACGATGTGAGTATATATGTTGCTGCAGTTATTTTACTATAAGGGGAGTTGTTTTTTTTACTATATAGCTATAAAGGGTAGGGTACTAGTGCCAATGTCAGTTCCAATCCAATGCCAGGAATTTTCAAGAGCAAAGTTTCCCTGCGTTCTAACTTCATGCGTGCTCTCTCGAAGAATCTGCTTATTATGGTAGTCGTAACTGCGTAGAAGATGGAAACAGTTTTATTATTAGGGTTTGTCTTCTTCATCTTGTTCTCGTTCCTACATTTCTTACTTTTAGTTTTTTAGGAGGAGAAAAAGAGAAGTTTTGGGAGAAGCGGAGTTGTGGAAATTGTAAATGGAGTCGGAAGCTAATGTTATAAATGTATTATATAATGGTTGACTTTGACTTGAGTTTTCGGTACAGCAAGCAAGCGACTTTATGCGTAAGTCTTGAATGAGTATTAAATGTAAGCCTGTTTGTTGGTTGGTACTTGAGTGAGTGAGTAGGAGGGAGTGGAAATTAAATACGGCAAAGTAAAGAGAGGGAAAGGAAATGAGGAGGATGAGGAAGAGAGAATTTATATGGAAGCATTTATTTAGAATGTGCGTAGCAGGCATAGTGCATGTTGGAAACAGAAGTAGTTCTGGTAACTGTTTTACGCGTAGACTTTTTGCCCAATTGAATTTCTATACAGTATGTATAGACACTGGATGGTTGGTAGCGAATTTGATCTGATGTTTAGTTCATTTCAGTGTTTCTCTCCACAACTCCATATTAATTCTAGTAATTATTAAAGTTCTAAATGAAGTCATAAGAAAGCGGAAGAAAAGGGTAATTTAACATCTTGATTTTCACTTGAAAATACAATTAGCTTTTTAATGGGAACTCCTCGCTTTTCCTAGAGAAAGCTACTCTGCTAATTTTCTGCCAGAAGAACGTGGGCCAGATTTGTTTTAGTTAAGTCTTGCATTTGTTGCAAGCAGATTTGTTAGTAATTATGTCGTGTATGTACGTGCCTACCATTTGTATCGTGAGCATTTTATTGATGCTAAGTAGAATGATGGACATGGAATTTACGGGACAGGAAGAGCAAATGAGATGGGGCGGGATGGGCTGAGACGAGACGAACTGCGAGAAAGCAAGGAGAGTGGGAGTAGAAAAGAAATATGTATATAGACGAACTAGAATCGGGTGGATGATGTGATTGTGAATTTGAATTTGAATCGTACGTGCCAGAGTCGTTGGATAGGGCAACAAGGAATTCGGAGGGAAGATAAAGAAAGAATGAAAGAAAGAGAATTGTGTGGTGAAACAGTGAAAGATAGGCTTCTCATATCCAAGTACAGGAAGCCTAGGGGCGGACATCCGTTTTTCTCCCAACGATTTTTCATTTATTTCCAATTTCTTTTTTCTCTGTAAAGCCAACTTTCTATTGGCTGGTGGGGCTGTTGCATTTATAGCTCCTAGGCTTCATAATTACAGCCGGAGCCAAAGCAATCTCTTCTACTTCCCCTCTACGTTTACATCTACCCTACCATCCCGTAGAAAGAATTGAAGGAAGGAAACCAACGAGGTATACCATGGTTTAGCAAGGCTTTCGGTTCAAGTTGGAATAGTGAAAATAAATTAATTAACGGATCATTTCAATTTGAGTTTGTATTTTAAAGTCCATTGGAGGCGTCTGCTTTTTATGTACATGCTGGCTACTGAGGAGACGGAAAATTAAGATGACGATGAGATCAGGACCAGCACCAGGGGCTGGTTTCGTTTGGCTTTGGTCTGGTCTGGTCTGTTCTGTGGCTGTCAAGTCAACTGTCAAAACTTCAAGACAAAACGAGACTCTAGCTGAGTGTTTGGTCTAGACAGAAGTTGTAGGGAATTTGAATTGGAATTTCCAAGCATTCATTAGCATGATATTATAGTCTACTTTGTGACTATGGGGTGACTTTTTGTGTATCATGGTTGGTATATACATATCAATGTGTAATCGTGTCTGATGATTACGAGTTTCGCAGAAGTGCTTGGGATTAGTTGATGGATCCCTGTCTGTGGGATGAGAACAAGACTAGAAGTAGTTTTTGTAATATAGAGCTTAATTAAGTGTGTAGACCCAGTAGCTAATCGTTAGGTTGATTATGTGGAATTAGGAACGCTGACTGCTTTATATGTCACTTGTTAGTCTAGTGATTGTTGAGGCGTGTGATTTTTGGTCATTGTTATTACTGGTGCTATTGCAGTTGTCGTTTGTACGTAGAGCCTCATTTGACATTTAAGGGTTTATTTGATTAACTGCAATTGCGACATATTTGTGGGGGAGGAGATCCAAATTTTGTGTTTCTTGGCACGATAAATTTTGTACAGTTTTCCTTTTTTGCCTAAGTAATTGCATAACTTGGCCCTGACTGCTGTGGAAATATAGTGCTTATTTGAAAGATGCGCATAGCATTTTTCGTGCTTCATAAAAAGTGTGTAATTTGTATTGAACATTGCAAAGCGATAACCACTCTTTTGTTTAACTTAAACTATCGGATAACCATAGTTTTTTTCTGATTTTTTCAAAATATTCAGATAGTTGTATTTACATTTTTCAAATACTCGAACAATCGGTTTTTAGTGGTTTCAAAAAACTTCAAAATACTCGGATAATTGATTTGTATCATTTTCAATGCTTAAACAATTGGTTTTTACCATTTTCAAAATACTCAGCCAGTTGCTTTAAACAATTTTGAAAAGCTCCAAATAAAATTCGTCGTTTTTGAAAGTTTCATTTTGGTACGAGAATTAAATAGGTACCACACAGCTTTTGATACACTTATTTTGAAATACAATATGCGCATTTTATTTTCCCGGACATTATTTTTCTTGTATTTATGGAAGCAAGTGTAAGGACAAAGGCAAATACTTTTAGAAGTGAAATTGCGGTTAGAATAAACCTGGTAATTATACCGTCTCTTTTTTGCTACTAAAACCCATTATAATAACTTCTTTGATTCCTTCTTGCTGTATATTTTTCTTCGGTATTTTCCTCCCGTTTTGGTTTTGGTATTATCTGCAGAAAAAATGTGTGCAATAAAAGTAGCTTTTTACAACATGTATTTATTTACTTATCAAACGAAGTGCTTTCTTTTCTTTTCATAACTCAGAACGAGAATCAGGGCTAGAGTCGAAATCACAGCTAAAGCTAGAACTTTTCTGTTTCCCGAAAACTAGAACACGGTGCGGTAACCAAGCGACGGTCCTATTAAGAGTATTAAAAGTATGAAAAAGGTACTTTATTTTTCTAGGACTGCGTCTGCTGGTACAGTTTTCGATAAACGACATCCCTTTAATATGATTGCTTGCATTGAATTGGTGGTGGAATTGATGCAGCTACTTTGTGGAATAGGATCAAGTAAAAAATATTAAGGAAGTACAAGATCGAGGGAAGGTTTAAATCCTCAAAGTTTCTTTGAAATAACTTTGTCCCTCTCTCTGTAGTTGCTATTTATTTCCTGCTTTTCATCGCCAAATCCTGGAAAGATATAAGTATAAAGTAAAACATGTCGAACTTTATCTGAACAACTCCGGGAATATCTTCCACAGTTTGTATGCAGCTGAAAGCATTTATTAGGAAAATGTAAAAGGAAAATAAACAGGAAGATGCTGGTTGTGATAAATGTATTAGTCCAATTAAAAGAAAGTTGATGTTACTATCTCTGTAACTGTGGTTATTGTAAGTTCGATGACCGAAAATACCCGGAACAGGAACGACCCATCCGAATTGTATTTGGGCAGCGAAGACAAGACGAACTGACTGTGCATTCAGTGTTGTCGTGCCCTTTCCCTTTTTGTCCTGTTTTGGTTTTAGCTTTAATTTTGTTTGGTTGGAGAAAGGAGGTTGTTAGTTGTAGGAAATGTAAAGGGAATGCCAGTGCTGTTTTGGAAGTGTTAGATCTGGTTTGGTATCTGCACTCGAGTTTACTTTGTTGGTGATTGTAGTTAAATAAAGGTAATTGGATTTTATGTGTTCAATTTTCCTGTATTAATATTAATGCCGTTGCTGTTGCGTTTAATATTAACGTCTAAGTTGTGGCTTGTAAGGTTGGTGATGCTATGGTTGTACAGGTTCTGGATCTTGTTTTGGTGGGTAACATCCTGTGGGGAAAATGTATTACCGGTGGATAGATGGATGGCTTGATATAGGCACCGGTGTTGTACTGTCCTGTCCTTCGTTCTCTTGTGGTTACTTTTAGATGGAATTTTCCAGCATGTAGGTATGTATATGTAGATGTTGGTGGGATCGCGTTTTTGTTAGAAGTTTAGAAGCTTTCAATTTCACAATTTTCGCAAGAATTGTGGGCAACATCTGTTGTCTTGTATTCTGTTAGATGTTTTTAGTAGTCGTCTTGTGATTTAATTATGGCGGGTTCAAGTACCTTCTTGTTCTTCCGATGCTTTGTACTCATCTTTTTACTGGTAGTTTTTGAAGTTCCATTCATCTTTGTACTTTTCCTTTCATTCTTAGTTTATCTATATTGGTTTCAAAAGGGTTTCATATATACATATATTCATAGTAGGCAGGAGTTGCAGTTCAGCTTCATAGTTGAATTGCCGTTTTTGTTAATAATGCAAATAATTGTCGTATTTAACTAAAATGTTTGTGTAATGTTTATGTTACGCAACGTTTTGGAATATTCTGGAAGCTTTCGTCGTATTTAAAATCGCGAGTGTACTGTAGGCAAATTTTGAAATTGTACCCTGGGGATTTATTGAAAGAAATCCGGTACCCACACTGTAAAGGTTGGTGCATCTAAATCGCCAGAAACTTCCTTGTATTTAATATATTCAGGATCTTGATGTTCAATATGCATTTTTAACGGTGTTTGGGATGCACCCAAACAGCGTGCCTAGTTATACTAAATACGCGTATGTTCTTTGGGGTTTTAAACTTAGTTTTTGCAGTGTACAAATCCCCTAACTTGCTCACCTTATTCTCGAAAATGAAAAACTTTTGGAAATCAAATTTCCGGAAAAGTGCAAAACTTGTGCTAAGCAGTTTGTAGCAAATATGCTAATTAATTCCACCATGCCTGAGCCTGTTAATTTAGTAACTTAGCTTATTAGGAGGCAACGAATATTGAACTTCTTGTTTCTTGTATATTAATTTATATTAAAATCTGCAATTAGTATGCAGTTCTCAACTTGTATCTACCTCCCCAGATAGATTACTACCGACTGTGTTGAAGTTGCATTTTATGACACAAGAGATATTGCTAGTGGAATCAGAACCAACCAGAACCATAAGCAGGGTATTCTTGAAGCATCTAATAATGCTAATAATGAAGGACTAAAAACAGAGGTTAATTAATTGCACAAAGTTACCTGCTAATAATCTTCCCTTCCATGAGCAAGTATTGAGCAAACCAGTCTTTGTTAAACCTTGCTGAATAATACACCTTCAAAACCTTAATGTAACTATCTACTTTTTACATATTATGTACATAACTATTGATTCCCTCGTTTGTGCAAATAATTAGCTGTGTAAATATGATTTTCGTGGAAATCTGTTTAAACTAGACTTTGACGTTGGTAAATAGTTGCAAGTTTAGTAGGTACTTTTGATTTGATGTGATTTGATTTGATTTCGAGAGCTCATTAGAAGGAAAGGGCAAGACGGCAGAGGAAAAATCAAAAACTGATTCTCTAATTAGTGCAAATGGTTGGTTGAACCCGGGAATTGGAAATGTACACAGGTACCGAGGAAGTGAGATGGAGAGGAACAGAGTTCCATGTTGTGCTGAACACTTTAATTATTTTGGTAACTCTAAACCTAAACGTCTCAACGGGAACTAGCTTGGCCTGTGTAGCTGCGTTGCAGTTGTAATCTTATCTTGATGAGCTACAGCCAGTTTTTTCGCTTGGTTTTGCCATGTTGTAGATACTACTTGACGAAATGGAAAGGAAAGCAATAACAAAAGCCAACGCTAGGAAATCTTCTGATTCTGATTTGAAATGGTAACCGCGTTATCTCTTGTTTTGATTAGTTTTCCCAGCCTTAGCTTTGCAGCTACATATCGGACAAAAATTAACCAAAGTTCAGTTGAGGTAATTGCTAATTAATTGCCTATTAGGGATGTGGATCCTGTGCAAAAAATTGAGGGTAATTTGATAATGGTAACTTAGCAATAATTGGTCGCTCTTCTTATATACTTTCTCGTTTCCTCGCTGCTGCTATTTTTGTACTTGTTTTCGTTCTACAAATCTATAAGATCTTGGAGACTATGAGGATGACATAGTAAGTCAAGGCAAGGCATCATCAAGTATTTTCCCCGTAATCTCTTCCTGCAGATGTACCTGGAGACGATCTGGAGAAATTGTCTAATTTTAGTCAGGTTCTTCGAGCTAGCGGAAGCAGAGATTGCAGTATTCTGGAGTTGTCTCTTTGAACTTCTTTAATGCTACATCTTTTTCTGAGTACCCGAACTCGATCTATTGTATTGTTGTGATGTAACTTGAGCCTATACTTTGGTTTTCAATTCTAAGACAGAACTTGTCTTGCTTTGCTGTATAAATGGGAAACGAAGTAATGTGATGATTGCGGCTTAGTTTTTGGAATTCAAACCAGGACCAGGGATTGAGTTAAATTGTTGTTTTTTCTTTCATTTCCTTGAATTGTTGTGCCTTGAAAACGAGGAGAATTGAAGCTTTTAAGAGATAATACATACCTACACAGCGTATTTGTTTTCACCGTCGATTAGGAAACCAAGGAAGAAATTTTCGATGTGCAGTAAATTTATTTTGGAGTACTTTTGCGCCTGTCCTTGTGAGTATTAGGATGGTAGGTACGTCACGTCGAATGTTACGGTTTGTCACTTTGCAATCATTTTGAGGATTTTAATTTCGGGAACCATAAGAATGATTTACCAGCTTGTGTAGGTACATCTATATTTAAACTCTAACTGTAGAAATTAAAGCAGCATTTCCTTGCTGTGGATTTTCGACTAAAATTGACTTGTATTAACTAGGAGCTGAATGAAATTACGTCCATAGTGAAAACACAAGAAATTGGTTTTATTTTGTCTAATGATAGGGAAAGAGAAGAGTTAATGAATTGGAGAAAGTAGGAAGCGGATTTTAGATGTTGATGTAAGCAGGAAGCGGAAATTGTTTAAAGGGTTTTCAATTGGCAGTCGAAATGTCAGATTCATTTAATTATAATTGCAATGCAAAAACATAGGAAGGTAAACAGTAAACAGACTGATGATACCTACATATTTTCATTTTGATGCTTTTAGGTTTAATTGCACAATTCAGTTGGTAAAAGCAAGTCATTGTTGGGGGCAAAGCGTTTCAGGAACTGACGTCAGGATGAAAATAGAATTGGTCATGTTTACCTCATATGTACATATACCGGGTTATTTTTTTAACACTTGTGAAAGGCACTCTTATAAATTTTGCCATATACATTCTTTACTGGCATCTGGTACAATGGCCAAAATTGTGCTCACACTATATAAGAAGATATGCATACACCTGTAGTATAAAACTGAATTTGAAAGAAAGACGTAAATTGCATAAGGCACCATGTTAAAATTGCGGATATGTATATAGTGCTAGACATAAATTGAAAAAGTTAAGTGCATTCTTCCTTAAACATCATGTTAAAAGTTTTATGTCTTAATGCAGGCATGCCTAGTGAATCTTGACTTACGATGTATGTATATTCTAATGTTTCAAGTTTGAAGCCTCCAGCCAATGATGTTTGTCTAAATTGTCTATTTTTGTGATTTTTCAGATGGAAGATGAGACTCATGGGAATGACGAGACCCGGAACTTTGTGTTGGCCAAGTTGATTGCGACGAAAACAAATCGGATTTCATGCATTCTCTGCCATACTAATTTGATCATCTTCGATCGCTACCCATTGATCGATGGAACGTTCTTCATGAGTCCTCGGCAACACACTAAATGCTGCATTGAGGTAGGGTCCCTCATTCTGTAACCTCATCAATTCATAACTCACTTTCACTCTTTGACTCGCTGACTCTTGGCTTCTGTAATCTGTGCTCAGTTTTCTCTATCAAATCCTATTATGAGGCAGGAGGCGAGCAAATGAAGCAAAATGAAGTGGAGTAAATTGCATTTTCTGATTCCAACTTATTCCACTCTTACTGTTTGCAACTAGGTACTTTGAATTGTCGACCTCGTTACTAGGCAATTCCAAGTTAAATTCGATACGTAAGTTCTTAAGTTTCGGGTAGAGAGACATACATAAGTATAATGTAGTACATGTCGGAGAATCCTCCTAGGTCTGTCTGTATCCATGACTTTGTAATAATATCCTAAAAGGAAGAAGACACATTGAGAATGATTACTAATTGTAGGTATGTACTTTCACTGTATTTGTGTGAATGGCATATACATAGGTAGGTAGATGTATATCTGTATGGTGTGTATATTCACTTTCTGTGTAAGAAGTATCGTTTCTGGTGCTTTTTTGATGTTCGTGACATCTCCTTTGATCTTAAAATGTAGTGTCAATTACTTTATGTTACCTTTATCGTTGACACGGATGGCCTACTTCTTAGGAGACTTCTAGAGAGATACCAGCGTTTGATGCATGTAATGCAGTGTAATGCAATTGCTAAAGTAATTTGACCCAAGATCCTTTTCCTTGAAAGAGATGTAGATACATATGCAATGAGATTCTTTATTGTTTTTAATGGAATTGCAAGGTTTGTATAGTTGTTGCTAATATGTATACCTATATGGGTATACATGCTTGCAAGCTGAACGGTTTCAAGTTTTCGAGTGTTATTATTAATTACATATTGCGTCTTCCACAAACTGTTAGCGTAGCTTGTCACTCTCTTTTAAAAAATTGATTTAAATGTTCCTTACCATTGCAACGAAATAACTATTATAATATGCATCCTTTTCAATCAGTTCTGACAACGTTGAGGATGTATGTAAGCTCCTTGTGGAAGCTATGCCTTACTTGTAATGAAATTTCGTTTATATGTAAATCCCCTATTTTTCTCCTTTAGAAAATCAAAAGTGTGCAGTATGTTTTTGACATTTTGAGAAAAACATTATATTATAGTGGTGATAAGAGGACATGCATAATTTATAGCAGCATCCTTCTTACCTTGTACTCTGCTTGTACTGTAGTATAATCCTGTCACTTCCCTCCGTTCCTTCGACGACACGACAGTTCAATAAATTATGTGTAATCCTTCTACCTCCTCCATGCATCGTTACCGTACCTTAGTCCGGTGTCTCCTCATTGTTGTCACTTGACACGCAATTATGTGATGACACGGAGAAAACCACGGGAACATTGTGGTGTATTTTGTAGGTGTACATGTAGGTATACATAGACTTAGATGTAATTAATTCACCATTTGTTTATCTACCAGGAGATAAGCTACAATAGGGGTACTGTTGTACAATAAACCACAGAATATCATGGCAGCATTGCAAAGGAAAGGAAGGATATCACCAAAGTAATTTATATTCTGACAGTGTCATGACAGGTTTTCGTTTTCAGTCGTTTTTTGCATTTGGTACATTTGCACACATGGTGAAACTCAAAGAAATTGAGCAGTGTAGAAGGTAAAGAGGATCGAGCATGGTAGGTAGGTACGTATACTTTTTACAGTATACCGAAGGATAATTATATAGTATTTGTATTACACAATACGACAGTGACATTATTATGCGCTGGACTCGGACTGCATAACCTCCTACTCCTAGTATATTGCACCAGACTAATCTGGTTTCACTTTTTCCACTTGACATAACATTATACTCACACAATGCCTGCTTAAGGTACAAAATAAACATTCGGTAGGAAAAAAAGGAGCATCAAGGACACATGCTATCACTTACGTCACATTATATGCTAATTGCAAGCAGATCACATAGTACTGGAATGGGCTGAACAAAACTGTGTCACCTCTAGCGTTGTTTTTCCATTTTGTTTACTCATCGACATCCTCTTCTCTATCTGCTTTTATGAATTTCCGTCCACAAAACCTTCATTGAAAAAGCAACCAGTTCCAGGTCCAGAGTAGAGATAAATTGGATGTATTTTCACACGAATACACCAAGCATACTTGACACAGTCATGCAATATCATTTATTTTTTTGTTTGCAAGACAAAATGTTTAACGGTTACGTAGCTTTTTAGATACTAAATGGAATGGAAACCTGTTTGAATATTTTAATAGCTTCGCTTTAGGTTTTGAATTTAGAGTAGGGATTTATTTATTAGACGTTGGCAAAAAAAGCTGTTGGGGAAACACGGTATTTTTGTTTTGATCATGTGGAATAGTAGTTGGAATAACAAGGTTGCATGGCAAGGCAAGGCATGGCATGGATTCTATTTCTTTTACTGTAATTATATTATAGCGATGACTGTATCTGTATTCGTAACCTATTAGCATTTGTTGTTGAAGTGTAGATAATTTTTTTTGTATTTGGCTACTGATATACTTGGTATATGTACTGTGTAGTCTATGTAGTGTCTAGTCCTGGTCTGATGGCAAAATATCAATAGTGCAGTGTATATAATAAAACTAGAGGGTTCACTATAAATTTTCTTGGGGTAGGCAAGGTTGAAGTTTGCACGAGAGCTTTAGTTGTATTCGTTGCAGATTGTGGATTGCACTCTATGTAAATACATTGAGTGTGCAGTGCATACATAAATTAAAACGCAGTTCGTGTCACACAGTCAGAGTCGCACTCGCAATGTGCAAAATTGTGCTTTTTTTATCGCGTCGTCTCGCTGTACCTTACTGGTCTGGTTTATGATCGTATGTTGGTAAATTGCAAATGGTAAGTATAGTGATAGTGTTTGTGGAAATAATGTGGGAGGGAGACGATGATTTAGTGTTCGTATGTACCTAGTACGCCTATCTTGTATATAATTACAACCTATATAATTGCCTTATGTTTTTAGACTCAAGTTGTGAATCAAAACCGATCAACACCAAGGTCATTTTTTTGCACATTATATGATTGTGTTGTATTGTATTGTATGGAAAGTGCAGAGTTGCTCCCGCTTTTTATTTATTGTAGTTACATACTTACTTTGCCTGTCTGTTCCAGTGTGCTAATTGTGTTTATATGAAAGTATTGAATTTATTAGTGGCTTATATTAACGTTTTGTCTCTCTCTGTTCCGTTCAGTTTTTCTTTTGCGTCGTGTTTTTTATTGGTACTAGTGATTTTGATGATTTGGCGTTTCTCTTTATCGTAACTGTCGTTTATTAAGGGTAATTTCAAGTTGGCTTTGGTATTGGTTCGGCAATTATTTATGGTTTTATTTATTTAATTTTAATTGCAGTTGTGGCTGCGATTGCTTATTTGTAATTTTCCGGTTGTATGCACATTATTGGAATGGGAGAGTGAAATGAGAATAAAAATTATATTAGTTGATGAATTTGAATTGCGTAGTAAGTTCTCGTTGTAAAATATTGAGTAGGTTTGAATTTTGTTGTGTGATTGGATGAGGAGTGAGGTGGTGGTTTTGTGGGTGGGTTTCATTTCCTTCCTGCATCGTTCTATTCTGGGGTGTTGCGGTTTTGCACTTCTTTCCTGTGCTTCCCGTTTCCTTCTTGGCTATTGGTAATGGTGGGACGTGGTATGTAATTGAGGCTTCGGGGAAGGGACTGAAGGGAGGGGAAATGAAAATATAGAGTGGCTTTTACTCTGTATTTAGAGTGAATCGGAGAATTAATGAGGAGTTGAAGGTTTTGCTCCATGTTATTTCCACTGTTTAATTCTTGGTTTGCTTATCCCAAAAACGTAAGTCTTGAAATCAATTTTTGTAAACGAGAAATTGTAATCTCATGCTACAAGTGGCACGGCATACTTTTCTTTCTTATCTTAGTACCTACTATGTTCTCACGATCTTCTCTAAACGTATCAAAATGAAAACATGTTTTTTGTCACCATTTGAATTTGAAAAAAAAACATTTCGGTATGTTGCTGGAGCCGTTATTTTTGGAATGGCATCTATCTGCATGTGGCTCTGCTCTTTCTCTGTGACCGTGGCCGTGGTAAAGTAAAGAAATTAAAAATACATGATGCCTCTGGTTTATCGTTGCAGGGGATCAAGAGCCAATGTTAGGGCAAGGATTGAGTAAAATTGTAAAAATGTGCATAGTGTATGCATAATCATATCTGTTTTCCGTTCAGCCTTGCACTCCGAAGTAATGGTTGGTAGGTATCTAAAGAATTGCATTGGTATTGGTATAGTAACATATGCTTGGTTGGTATTTGAAATAGGGTGAGAACGAAAAGTGTCGGAGGTTTGGTTTGGCTTTGGCTTTTTGATTTTTTGAGTGCAACAAAGTAGGTACATACCTACGACGTAATACTAAAATAGAATTGGAGCATATGAGAAGAATATGGAGTGACAGTGAGAGTAAAAGGCAGTAAAAGCAAATTCTTGTTGGCTCATAGAAGGTATACATATAGTGTGTGTGGTGTGTAAATAAAAATATGGAATTTCCACAGAACTGAAAGACAGGCGACTGAAAGGATGCGATTGACGGGGTGTGTTCGCAACGCAACCCCTTCCACTTACAGTATTTCTGCTTCTATTTCGAGTTCTATTCGGTCACATTGGAATTGGAATTGTGATGGTGATGGTTGATGGTGTAGATGTGACAAGATTAGGACAGGACTGGCAACAGCAACAGCCGTTGCCTTTGATCTTCTTCCAAGCTGCACTTGCTTGCTCTCCTCTCGCTTTGGTTTTGTATTGCAGGCTTGTTTTAATTTTTGAACTCACACTTGACTTGACTCGACTCGACTTGACTTGCCAGTGCTATATTCAAATTCAATGCTCGTTTGTTAGATATTGATGTTGCTACTGCTGGCTGCTGGTTTTATTCTTACTCTCAATACGGATTTCGTGGGGAGGACTCTCTGTATTCTGCCATTTATATACATAACAAGTTAATGCGTTCCAGTTCAATCTTTATGAATGTGGGGTAGGTTTTTTCTTTCCCTCTTTGTGGCATCCCTTGGGTTTATAGAATTGGAAGGGTGCAGGATCTATTGTATTGCATTGCATTGCAGTGCTGTGCAGTGTATGCTAGGGAAGTTAAACTAATTATGCATGATGGGACACAATATTCTATGTTGAGATGGTCAGGATTATCCTTGGCCTTGTCCTTGGTTTTATTTTCTTATTCGACTTCAACACTTGCATGTTATGTGCATCACTTCCTTCCCACATGGTAATTTAGAACACATTTATTTATTGTATTTCTCCAAATGATTTTGGTTTTTTTTCCAAGGTTTAAAGGAGAGTCTATTTTTCGTCACTTAAGAGGGAGGTTTATTTAGTTAGTATTTTTGCAAAAAGGATTGGATTTGGGAAGCTTTTGGATGTATTATGTAATGATAAATTGATTAGTTGATTATCGTCAATATGGGAATTTGATACGGTGCAGTTAAGTAGGGGTGTGGGAGTATGTTTTATGGAGGATTTATTTATGACGGTGAGAGTATCATGATTTGATCGTCATCGTCGCTTTAGAAGGATAAAAGGTTAATAATATAATAATACGGTGGATAGGAGGTATAAGGAAAAATAGTTGAAAATAGTATGGTGTTTGAGCAAAATTGCAGTAGTGAATTGAAACTAATGGGAGGATGGTTTAAAATAGTTGGATAATACTGGTTTTAAATGTGCTATTTATTTACTACTTTCCTACGTGTTTACTATAATGGTAGTTGTAGTTGTAACGATGATGATGCTATGGTTGCTTTGAGTTAATTTAAAGTTCAAGGCTAAGGTGACCCCCATGTCGTGCTGATCGAAGTTTATTAAATTATCTTGGGAGGGATTATTAGAGGCTATTGTTTAATGTATGATTTGGGATTATTAATGTTAGGAGCTTTTCTTTTTAGTGTTTTAAAGATTACTGGTTTTTTGTGGGAAGATTCTTACTAGGTGCAAAATTTGCTATCCTGTTTTTGGTACATTGTAAAAACTAAAGAATGTTAAAACATGAAAAAATATGATTAGGTTTTTGGCGTTTGAGATTCATCAGTTTTTACCGTCTCTTTATTAAACGTAATTAATTTATCGCTTTTTTATTAATTTTAAGTATGCCTTATGGCATTTACATTTTTACAACAGATGTGGGTAAATAAAAATATTGCCTTACTCGATAAAAAAATTGACCATGTTTCTTTGTATTTTAGTGGAGTGTGTAACAGTGACGTTTTGTAAATACACTTGGTTTCTTGTTATTTTTTATTTTTCCTGGATCATACGAGGATTTTTAAGGTTTTGTGTACTTGCATTGTATTCCCGAAGCATGGAGACAGGTTCCCATCTTTTAATTTCGACACGCTGCTTTAATTATCCATGTAAGGTGGATGTGAATGTCATATCGTGTGCTATCAATCATCACGTAGTGTATTATTCAACGACAGATTTGTGCATTCTCCGAAACAAAAAAAGCTGTTGCGAGAATGCATTCTGTTTTATTTACTATAATTATGTATTTTTCTCCTACTCTCTGTTGCTGATATTTCTGTTGACTTTTTATAGTTTTCCTTATTCGGGATGGAAGTGGAAGTAGGAAAGTAGGGTAAATATATTTCTAGATATTATCTAATCCTAATCCCAAATCGTGGCAGGGATTGTACTGCTATTCTTTTCTTCGTTCCCATAATATAATGCCATGCTCTTTAGATTTCCAGATTCGTGGGTTCCCATGGAAACATTTAGGAGAATGAAAAACGGATGTTGATGTTTATTTTCTTGTGTTACGTGGATGCATGTACGTATGAATAGATCAGATAAGATATGGTGGGTATTAAAGCAGTGTAGATTAAATTGACTCAGTTGACTTTCCCGCTGTTGCTTGTAACTATGTTTGAACATTTTTGGTTATAAGCATATAGATATGTAGGCATAGTGTTTAAATTCTTAAGATTAGTATTAGTATTTCGTAGATTCGTGGAGGTTTAATGGATAGGTGGATTCGTATCGTGTAGGTATTGTCATAAGTATCATTTTTTTGGTGGTGGGCGTTCTAATTTTTAACAGCGTGCTTTACTTCCATACGGAGATTCAAAGCAGGGTTCGCTTTTATCTGTGGCTTGGAATGGTATCTGGTATCCTGGAATTAAATGCAAATCAGGAATCATAAAATACTATGTGGATAAATGTAGAGAGGTAACTTATACACCTAACTGTATGCCTATATGTGAATTCACTTGTTTTCGGCTACAATATTTAGGAAATTAATAACATGCCCCTATATAAGGTGCATGTTTATTACAAACTGCCCCACGGTAATAAAAAGTAATAGAAAATTGGCATTTTATAATGGTCTAATAATATGTGGTTCTAGAAGTTAGTCTTTACATATCTTGTATTCGGATTTGGTATCGTTTCTCGTAATGATGTCACGGATAGGAAAGTAAAGTATAATTTTTCCTGCTTTAAGTGACTGTTACCTAATTATTAATTCAGTGTATTGCAAGGGGTTTATAATGAAATTTGGGTTTCGGCAAATTATGTGAATCTGATAAAAAATTAAATTTAAACGAGTAAATATAAGAATTTAATACTCCAAAAAACAGAGATGGATTCTTGAACTTTGACGGCACTTGCATGCTGTAAAAACCAAAGAATTTTAACACAGAAAAAAACGCATCTACAAATGCCAAAAACCTCCTCGCATTTAGTGCAATAATGATAGAGAAAATTGGGTTCTTTTATTTCCTTTTCCTTGAATTTTAAATCTAGAATGTATAATAAATTGCGATTTGGTTTATGTGTTCCTGTAGACGGTGATGCCGAACGGGAGATCCCAATACCTGAGCGCAGTGTGTATGAATTGTCTTGAGGGATGGAGCGTCAACTTGTACTGCCGTGGATGCAAGACGAAATGGGATGGATCCAGTCTGGTCCTGGGCACTTGCTATTCTTATGACATCTTTGCTGCTACGCCGTGTTGCCGGGATCGTCTTCTTGTAAGCAAAACCTACTTACTATGTATTAGTTTCAGCGCCGTATTTATTAATTACATTAAGACGTGAATTTGTTTCCATCAAATTATGTAGTTAGGAAAAGAGAAATATTGAGACAAGGAGAGTAAGGTACATGAGGGAATTGAGGCAGTTTCGTTCAAGTCTCAAGTTATGGTTCGTTGTGTCTTTTCCGAAGATGTGAATGCATCGATCTTTTTGAATATACTTTGTTCACATACAGCTGTATAAGTAGATTGATGCATCAGCGTCATCCATTATGTCTTACAACTTGTGACTTGCAAGTGCATGGAAGTGAAAAGTGTAAAGTTATATTTAACTTGAACGTTCAACCAGAACCCTTCCCACTGTCTTCACCCCACTACTTTGAAGCTTCACTGGCGTACTTTTCCACATTATGTAATTATCTTCAATTTAATCGTGAGTTTTTAATTTGACGTGTGACGTTCCCCCTTTATCTTTTTCACGATGATGATGAGCGGAAAGAGTAACAGCTGGTGCTGGTACTGGTGCTGGAGCTGGAATTTTGATGGTGGGTTGTTCTTGTTGAATTGAAGACGTGAATGATGTGTCAGTGGCAGTGTGAACGGAAGCAAATAGAAAATCAACTTCCTTTCCAAATGTTTCTTCCTTTAGTCTAGTCTTGTGTTGGCCCTAAGCTCTAGCCGTGTCATTCCTTTTTAGATTCTAGATAATATTTTAGGGAGGCTTAAACATGATACATGCAAACAAATAATATACAAATAAAAGCAGAAAGTGACATGTTATCATCACAAGTCAAACTCCATGTGCGTTTAAGCATAGTAAGCTTTCGGCTACCAATTGTAAGATGCGCGCTTTTACTAATGTTAATTAATTATGCTAATGTATCTACCTGTTGTATTTTTCCAGTGCTCGAACTGCCACGTTCAGACGGTTCCGGTTGAACAGCGTCCCAACTTCTTTTCCGAGTACAGTCGTTCCTCGCGCTGCCCGAGTTGTGGTGTGGTCGATTACCATTTGGCCAAACCTTTGCCCGCCATCTTTGACAAAGTTAACTTGTGTTAGTCGTCCGGAGTATCTGTCTTTGCATTGCATTAGAAAGTAAGAAGAAGAGCAAGAGCAACTTGAAACATCAGTGTAACATCCTTCGTCTGTATGGTGTAATGTAACGTTCACCTTCTTAATTCATTTTTTATATTTACAATAATTGCTACACAAATTACATTTTCTAGAACAATATGATCATCCTTGATTATTTTGGTAATTAGTAACTATATAACTACACAGTGAATATTTTCTTGGAGATATTACATAATAGTACTATTAAATTTGCTACGGTGTTGGGTTGAGTTAAGTGTTGAAGACCATACCATGTCATGAGGCGATTTTTAGTAGAGGATTAATACCATACATTTTTGTATATTATGGGGGAATAGTAGTATATCTACGAAGAAAGAAGAAATATTTACAGAGTTGAACTATAATTACATACATACTTAATAACAGCCATGGTCATGGTATTTGTTTAACCACTGCATTTAATTGCTGTATAATTCACAATGTCACTGTATCAAGAAGTAGGTACACATTAAATTTACATACTACTATTGTTATTATTATACTATATTATATTGCCTTATCTAGTACACAGGGAGTTATTATTGCATAACAAGAATCAGAATCGTGATCGTTATTCATTGAGTGTAGTACACTGGATAATAGTTCCCTTGTCCTAAGGTTGAAATACTTGAGGTAGGTAGATAGTATTTGTAGGAATTAATTCATAATTCAATTAATACTAGAATTTATTCTTACTATTTTTTTTATTTTATATTAATTCTATTATATTATATATCCTATGGGTCAGGGGTCAAGTTTAGGGTCGGGTCTTGGTCAGCGTATCCGTTCATAATCTAATCATCTTAGTAAAGTTACGATCGATTAAACTCGCATAATTAGTTATTTGATAATTAAAGATCTATATCGTAGCAAAGATATTATGTGTACAGAGAAAACGAGAGCATCGAAGCCAAAGTTAAAAAATGTTTATGTTTTTAAATCATTTTTTTTTGTTTTGCTGGTTTTTCAACAAGCAAGCTGTTCGGGTAGGTGACTTTTTACTGTTTGTTATTACGTTACAGTATAATACATAGTAGTAATTTTTTTCGACAAAAAGTGTGAGAGCATTTGAAATTTGGATGGTAATTGAATGACAGGTGAAATTCTTCATGAAGTTGATTCAAATTTTGAAATGCAATTTTTCGGTAGTATCGTAGTTTAGTTAGGTACATTTGTTATAGTGCTTATTAGTTTTGAATTTAAATGAGATTAAGGCTTTGGGAGGTTTTTGAGTTTATTTGTTTTTTTCGGAGATGCTACGAATTTTGGTGTTCAGTACAGAAGGTGATTATGATTATGATGAATATTAATATTATTGTAATTATTTTTGATGGTTTACCGGTGAATAATTAGACGTTAAAGTTTGACTTCCATTTTTATTTTAGACTTGATTTATGTTGTATTTATAGTAAGTAGTAACGTAGTAAGTAAAGCTTACAATTTTCCACTATACTATGTCGACCTATTATGAATAGAGTGAATAGTAGTGTAGGAGTTTTCCTGTATAATATCTATATGCAGTACAAGTTTCTTGATTTGTTCATGATGATGATTATTATAATAATTATTATTACACCATATTGCCACCACCATTATTGTTAGATACAAAATATAGATTTATGATGATGAAATTGAAATTGACTTAATAGATGAATATTGAAGACGTCGAATACGGATAGTGGGAGTGGGATTACCTACTGTATTATCTTTCACTAGGATCATCATCTACATTAGTGTTAGTATACGCAGTTATGTATCCTTGCCACAAACAATAAAATATATTCGTATGTAATTAGGTGTTTGAGTTTTTCTTTTGATTTTTTTTGGTCACTCATTTTGGGCTCGGGGTAATAGTGATAGTACTTGGGAAAAATAAATACGATTATTGTCTTAGTGTTATAGCAACTACATCAACATTGGGACAATCACCTCAAATTGGTATCAAATCAAAATCGCAATAATCAGATTTATGATGAGATGAGGCTTTAATTCGAAATAATAATTAATTGTGGTACTAAATGCTGGTAAATATTATTGTTACAAGGAGGGAGAGAAAGCATTACATTTGTCTGGATTTGTGGTAAGATATTTCATACACTTTTCTACTATGCTTTGAAATTTTGAAACCGTTTACCTACATCAATTTGGAATTAAGGGTTGATCGTTGCAAAGAGAGTGTGTATTGTGGTCGTAAATTTGCAAGTTATTACCATGTACACATAGATGCAATGCCAATAATTACTCTTTACACTAAGTTTGCTAGTTTTATACGAAGCGATGCAGTGCGATACGATGGAAAGGAAAGATTGAACATAAGACGGCTAATGCTAGTTAGTTGATATCGAGACAGGTAGATTATTTCCGATTGTCAGTCGCATGTTACGACTACGGCGAATGCAACTATGGCAAATGATACCATAACAGTAACTATACGGAAAGTAATTGCAAAAATATACTTGGGTTTGTTTAGATTTTTGTATGCTATTTCATGTAGCGTATTACACATGTAGGTATTTGTATCAATATCAATGCTAGTTGCTACTGCTGCTAATTGCTAACATTTTGGGACTGTAGGTTAATGGAGTAGGAATAAAAATAAGAAGCAGTGTAATGTGCGGCTTCGATCATGTTGAGGGGAAAAACCGAAACCGTATTTGTCTATCAAGTTCGTAAAATCATTAATTATTACATTTGGAAAAATTGGAAGCTACCGATAAGATAGCAATTAGGAATTGCAGCATTAATCATTTCATATCTGCACATTTCTTCAGACATTTATCCGTTACCGCTAAATAAGGCGATGAATTTAATAACGTTCTACCTACATAGGTAATAGGTACATATAGGTAGGTTCCTAGTTTTTTATTACCAAAGAAATTGGCAACTTTTGCTGTTTTCGTCTCTCACCGAGAGATATGACAGGCTATAAAAATAAAGCATAATAAATGTCGTCACTTTAATGCAGTTTAATGTTACGGAATAATGTTGTCGAGTTATTTATGACTAAGGGAATCCGTAGTAACGAAAAAAGTAGCATTCTTTACTCTATTTACGTGCGGTCAAAATTTTCTATTTGGAAATGAGGAATTATTGTATTTCCACGTTGTTGTCGATGTTAAAAATGTTTTCCACGAACATGTTTTTGAATATTCTGGCATTTATGTGTAAAGGCATAAGACATTTCAAAAGCGAGCACAAAGTTGTATTTACTCGTTTTTGAAAATTGTCGAATTTATATGTCAAAGTGTTTCATAAAAGCGCAAAATGTTGTAGTTGAAAATTAGTGGGTGTTGCATTTAGACGTTTTTGAAAAGAGAGAAAATGTCGGATTTACACATTTTTTCAGAGAGTAAAATTTTGCATATTTGCTTACCTAGATACATATGTTCAAATGGCAAACAATTTATATGTATGGAAACATTTTTAATTGTAGTAAAAAGATTTACATCTACATAGGTAGGTTTATCTCAAAATCTCGTATCTACACATAAGGTTAGAAAGGTAAATGAATGTTTGAAATTGCGTTTCGCGTCGTATTTAATTAGTAATAAGGACTTCGATCATTATTATTCTTCAATGGTATTCTGAATACAACAATCGGATTGGATTGGATTTGAACTTTCAAAAACTCCCGGGAATTTTTGAATTTGTTTCGGACTTTCAAGCACAGGCACACAAAAGATAACTTACAGTTAATAATAACATGAATAAAAATGAGTAATTAGTAACAAATACTAAATAAATAAACAAATACTAACGTAAGTAATTAAATTATATCGACTTGGCGTTTAAATGCATTTGACTGATGTAATTAACTAAATGTAAGCGTAGCTATTAATTGAATTGCGATTTAGGTGCAGTAGTGATTACAATTACAAAACTAATAGGAGTAAGTACATAATTACATGTGTAGGTGTTTTTCAGATTTGTACAGGATGGCAATGTGTAGGTTCTTGGTAGTTGAGAATTTATTGAATTTGAATTGAATTTACTTACCTTTATACATAATTGAATGTTGCCGCTAGACAAAGATTTCTGTGGCATAGTGTTATAGGCTATTTATAGGTGTTTGAAAATTAACAATTAATACCACCTACCTACTTATAATTATTACTATATAAATCTTTGATACATTTTTGAGCTATTATTGTGTTGACGAAAAAATGAAAAAAAGCGGATGGTGGTAATATTAGTATCCAGGTACGTAGTTAATTATAATCAATAGTAAGAAATAAAATGCAAAAAGCTATTAGGAGGGGATAGGAGATTATCATATAGCATCACTATTATAGATCCTATCTAGGGAAAGGAAATCGAATGGAAACGAATGTAAAAAACAAACAAAACAAAACAAAAAATTGACTACTAATTATATAAGGTGTGACTATGATTATGGTTACGATACAAAAACAGAGGATATAATTAAATAAATCAACCAAGACAAAGTTTGCTATAGCGTTACATATAATTAATAATAATACATCTAATAATAACTATAACTATAAGGATTATTGCTATTGATACTATTTGATATATAAAAAACAAAAGTGAATGTGCAACTTGAAAGTCTGAAAATGTTGAACTACATTTACCTTCAAATCTAAGCCTCTTCGATTTCGAAAGTTTATTATGGGAACTATTTGAAAGAGAGAGAGTATAAGGACAGAGTTAGAGAGAGAGAGTTTATTAATGGAAAAAATTAAATTACATTAAAATCGAAAGGTTTATTATTCTAGAGTTGAATTTTTAGTGACTACTATTGTTGGCAGAATGTGTATGTATGTACAGTCGAGTGAAGCAAAAAGTCTGCTCATCATGATCGAATTAGGTAATCAAATTTCTAGCATTAATTAGAGATAAGGATGCTGCCGCTAGGAAAAGGAAGCAGTGCCGTAGTCCACGTTAAGAAAAGGCGGTTGAGTCTCTAGCTCTTGCTCTTGTTCTTGGACTTGGTCTTGCTCTAGCATCGTGTACAGTTTTAAATTTTACACCTGATTGAAAATATGTGAAAGGCTCCTAGCAAATATTGTTTCCCTACTGGAGAAGCAAATGACTGATACATCTGTGTGCTATGTATATATTCAGACAAAGACATGGACAAGGACAAGGCAACAGTTACTGTGTAGCGGTCGGTACGCTAGTGGGAATGGATACATAGCGCAAATCAATTTTAGATGGCTACAAATTGTGCAGAGTTGCATATAATTATAAATTATAATAATTGCATTTTGAATTGTGTAAATGGTTTCGGTCAAATTACATATTAATGATGATCAAATGTGCATAAATTATCGGATGAAAATGGAATGATCAGACACGAAAAAGTATTTATTAAAATTATTTACGATCGAAAATGTTGATTGTCAGTTTGTCAGTGCTATGACAAGCATTTTATTAGGACTAAAATAATTACAATATTAAATATAAATTATTAATATTCGATACCAAAGAACTCTTGGCCGCATTGGAAAAATGAATTATGTTGATGTGGTGGAATAAGATTTTATATATATGTAATTATCTTTGATAAGCATATATGTAAGTGTCCCTATGGGAGGATAAAGTGGTTTGTATACATATGTATGTAAGTATAATATATGATAATAATTTCCATCTTCATGCTACACTGGTCTGACCTGGCAACTGGAAGTTAGAAGAGACATGGTTTTATCATTGTCCTAAATGATTCTACGCTTAGGATTTAGAAGATTTTCTTTATGGTGGGACTTTTGCGCTATGATATTCCATTTGTGGAACAAGCAAAATTCAAGTAGGTAAATGCGTACGTTGGTAATAACGGTTTTTAAAGCGGGAAAAATACCATGGTACTACATATATACTTATTATCTATGTAACTACCTATCTATTCTTTCCACACGGTTGCAAACATTATCATATCAAGCATTTTTAAAAATCACAGTAATATCCGTATTAATGTTTTTCGGAGCATAAAACGAACATTCACCCATTTTCTTCAAGTGGTGAACGAATATAGAGAATATGGTGTGCAAATGCTCGGTTTACAACTTTTAAACATTATTTAATGCTAAAGACAAAATGATTTTTATAAGTAACTGCAAAAGGTTGAATTTGCATTGTTTTTAAAAATTGTAAAGTGTTGTATTAACACTTCTTTAAAAACATCAAAATTTTTGTATTCACAGGTTTTTAAAAATGTTGTATTTACAGGTTTTTAAAAGCAGCAAAATGTTTTATTTACAGGTCTTTAAAAACAGCAAAATGTTGTGTTTGCACTTTTTCACTAAAAAATTTTATATTTACACTTTCTAAAAAATTGCAAAATATTGTAATTACGCTTTTGGAAAAAACTTCAAAATGTTTTATTACACACTTTTGAAAACACCGAAATGATATATTTATACTTTTCTGAACACACGAAAATGTTGTATTTACAAGCTTTTAAAACCTACAAAATAATCCCATGTAAGCATTTATAAACTACCATAACTTAGTATCTTCTTTCCACTTTAATTTTTGCTGGGTCATCTGATTCTGGTTGCCAAGGTACTATATAAAATGCAGTGTGGACTGTAAGGAAGCTTGATAATTCTAAATATACTTTGTGTGGTAGTCATTGGTTTAGATTGGGTGGTTGTGGTTCATGTGGTTGCAAATGTTAGTATATCATCATCGTATATCTATACACATACCTAATTACATTTACATAGATCTACCTACCTTATGAACAAGTTTGGAAAATTTCAATTCTACATTTAATAAAATAAGATCAATTGCCAATAGTATGAGAGTCCGTGTGACATGGCACATTGCATGGCATTTACACATATGTAATAGCTATAGGATAGAACTAGATATAAATAGACCTTGTCGTGGTCATTATTGTCATTGGCTTGGCATCCTTAGTGTTTTTGCTTGAATTAAAAAACCCAAAATCCAATACAATACAATAAAGGCAAGGGAAGGGGAAATGATGGAAATCTAAAATGGTTAGTATAGAGTAGGAAAGCGAAAGCAGTTTTTTAATCATCACCAAATTCGAGAGTTTATTTTGAAGTTATCGAAACTATAATTACTAAGTACATTGTCTACACAAATACAAAACACCAGTAGTTACACCATTCATCTATGTATAGACTAATTTTAAACGTACACCTAACAAAAATTAGATTGTATTTGGGTATTTAACACCTGGTATTTAATTACACTGTAAAAACTAAAGAATCTTGAAACAGAAAAAATGCATCTAAAATGCCAAAAATCTACTCCTATCATTACTTACACAGTAAGGATGCACCACAAACGCATCGTGAACAGTGAGATGCGTTCATAATTATATAGAAAATAGGAGAGTTTTTGACATTTGGATACATCAGTTTTTACAGTGTACTCAACTCATTAATGAAACAAAGGGAGGAGGAAAAAACAAAGTCTCCACTCTTGACTCTTTGGTATTAATCTGGGTGTGCAATATTTATGTATTGGCTGAATTAATTGCCTACACTAAAAATTAATTTACATCTAAATTAATTAAAGTTAACTAAAGTTGGTTAAAGTATGGTAAAATACATTCAAAAGTATTTCCTATGATTACCAGTAGAAACCAGTAATTATAGTAGTCTACAAAAGAGGATATAAAAAGACGGCAGGAAATTAAAAACAGGATCATCATCATCATCATGAAAATGAGTATAAATGTGTTCATTGAGCTACAATATGTAAACTAGACTGTAGTACAGATACGGAAATTAATCCACCTTCACAATACAATACAATAAAATAAAATACATTACAGTACAGCAGTTAAATTATAGTTAGTCTTATGCAGTACAATTTGTGCACCAATTTCAAAAATTGCTTTCTCCATTTCGGTTAAAAGTATATGGAAAGTATCTGTACTGCGAAATAAAAAGTAATACTTAAAATGAGACACTTTGTGTGGGAATACTGATATATGTAAGTAGGTAATTTTAATGTAATAGTATATAAGAAGATATACATACATAGATTATAAAGTTTTTATTATATACCTTTACACTAACTACAGAACTAATAATTACATGTACATACATACGTAGAACGTAGTGGATCACATCCATTTGGAATTTTAGATTTTACTTTGACTACAGTGATGCATTTCATAATATGTAGTAAGGAAAAGAAAAAGGAGAAGGAAAGCTTTAATTTTTTATTCTAGTTACTGTTACAATACAAAGTTTTTCCGAAATTCTGAAATGGCTGGAATAATTATTAGCAAGCCAAATACATGTAGTTAGTCAAGGATGCATTTATTACTAATATTACTAGGTATTATTGTTATTTGTTATTATTTCGAGTGGGGAGAGGTTGGTAATTATTTTATTACGAGTTTATTCTACCACAATTATTTTTCAATGGTCTTCAGTTAATTCTGGAAAATTTCGTATTCGTAGTTTGAAAAACAAACACTTGTAGAGTTTAAGCACTTTAAAAGCGAGAGATATATGTAGGTAATTACAGTAGGTACATTGACAAATTTATTTAGAATTAAGATAAAATCCAAAAACCCATATACGGATATATGTAGACTAACGATAAGTATAATTAGTAGGAGGAAAAAACAGAAAATCAGGTTGAAACGATACAAAAATGTCGGACAGGACTGATGAGGATTATAATGTAATGTAATGTAATTAATGATTACGCGCTACTCATATTGGTAGGGATATAAGGACAATGATACAATTCTAGAACATAAATTGCCTCTAGTTAATTACACAGTTTAGAAGAACTGACTTACAACTACAACTGATCTTATCGATCGACTTCTCTAATGGTAAAATCTTTGTACTGTTTGTACTTTTGATTCAATCTGGAGGATAACAACAGTGGTATATATTTCCTACATAATTTCATTCCAAATCAAACAATTTCCAACTTTCTATCAACTTTTTGACACATTGAAAACAATTTCAGTATATATCGTATGTAAGTCATTTCATTATCTTCTACTTTCTACACTGTAAAAACTTAAAAATCTTAAAACAGGAAAAATACATCTAATACAACTAAAATCTCGCATTTGTTATATTTATGAAAGTAGTTAGGATGCATCTTGTAGACTGCGACATTTCTTATTTCAACAAAAAAATTAGATTGAAATTCCTAATTTAAAAAAATAGAATTCAAAATTCGGAATTTAAAAAAAAAATCTTAATTTAAATAAAAACCAGTTCAAAATTTCCTAATTTGGCAAAAAATCGTTTCAAACTTTCCATTTTTAAAAATTTGGAAGCCTTTCAAACTTTCGACGCATCCTAACTGGGTTCATAATGTTATATTATAATTATAGGAGTAGCTTCCTGGCATTTTAAACTTCCCAGCTTTTACAGTGTGCTGACAAACTGCGTAGTCTTTATACCGCTATTTGAATGACTAATTCGAACAACGAATAATAACACTGACAAAAACATTTACAGTACATTCTCCGTGTTCTGAAATCGACATACAACAAAAATACCTAGAAAATTACATGCATAATAAAAGGAGCAGAGAGTAAAAGATACAAAAAAAGTTTAATAGTTACATAATATACCTAATTATACTTACGATTAGAGGAAATGAAATGGTTACTCATAACATGTCATATAATTATACCAAATAACGTTTAGAATTTTACACCATTTTTACCACAGTTATTATGATTATGACGAGGAAAAATGATTAGAAATCCGAATCCAGTTCAGATTAAAGGACATTTATTTAATTCAAATCAAATACAGTGACTGGTAAATGATTATGGATAACTAATTACATAGAATGGGTCTTTTCTTCTTCGAGGAATATTTCTGTCAATGATTCTTCTTCAAGGGCCGTTCGTGATTGTGGTTCAGTTACTGAGTTTTACATAAGAATACACGTACATACATACATACATTAAAATACATAGTAACTAACAATAATATCCTATAAACCTACATAATTGTAATCTTTGGAGGTACATAACTACATACATAGGTATCCATATAAAGAAATATAAGAAAACAAAGTGAAACTCAAGAGACTGTGTGTCGTCTGTCTGTCGTCTGTCTGTCTCCTGTATGACTGATGATCGAAGGCAACGCTAAAAAAAATAAAACGCGATAGAACGGCCCGCGAAATAAATAAATATATATATATATATATAAATATATAATTATACAAATAGATATTCATATATAATTATATATATAATATATAATAATTAATCAAATATAACAATTAAAATTCATATGGTGTTGTACCGTCAACTTTATAGTCCATAATATAATTATGTACTATAGAAAACACACTTTAAATATCTTTCCATTATTCGTTCAATTCAAATTTAATTTAATGCTTTGATTTTATTTAATTACATTCGTTTTTAATATTAGTGGGTGATTCTTTCATTGCATAAATTACACGTAGTCGTAGTCGTAATAATTAATTCTTAGTTACAAATTACAATTATTTCAATTACCTGTCTTTGCTTTCCTCCCTAAATGTAAGAGGAAAGTGAAAGTGGCTGATTACTAATTTAATTTGAGTTAGTATTTACATAGTTATGGAATATTTCATTATTTTGTTTGAAGTTCTATGAACTGAATAATTTTAGTGTGCAACCATTATATTATTATTAGATTGTGTGTGAAAAAAATGATGGTATTTGGCATAATATCTATTATTGGTATGTTCAAGTGTGGTGTGGTAGTGTAAGAGGAATAATTATTATTAATGCTATGTAGAATAAGTGAGAGATAGAGTATGCTGTGCTTTGCCATTCTATACTATACTACATAGGTACATGGTATGGAATGGTGTGGCATGGTTTGCTACATGTATGGTATGGTAGTATTGATGAACACAAATAAAATCATAGTAATTACCTAATAATATTACAATACCGTAGGAATATAATGTAGTTACAATTTACAATTTCTATGTATATAGATATTACTCTAATTTTTTCGTTATTTGACTTGCTCCAAATTACAGTCAAATGGTGGAACTATTTAAATGGGAAATCAAAACGGAATCATAATCGTTGATAATGATATAATACTTATGAATATTATGAATAAATCATTATTGTGGTCGAAAATTATTTCCAATGTGTTGTTATTACTTAATTTTTTATTTTTCACGTATTTAATCATTTAAACTTTTTAGCTTTAGCATAGTATTCCTGTTCAACTTATTTTTTTGCATATTTACCTGTGTGTTGGTTCCTTTGGCTTTTGAAGTAACATTAATCGTAAGTATTTTAATTGCATTTCAAATGTCTAACTAAGCATAGTTACTCTTTTTTGTATAATTATAGACGCGGTTAGATCATCTGAAGGGCATCATAAGTGCATTGAAAACGCATCTTGATTTGCATTATTTCGTATTTCAGTCATCTTCAGCATCGCAAAATATCCACTTTCGACACATTTTAAGCGTTTCAAAATTTCCAATTTTAAATATTTTTAAGCGTTTCAGAATTTTCAATTTCAACAAATTTTAAGCGTTTCAAAATTTCCAATTTCGAAAATTTTTAAGCGTTTCAGAATTTCAAATTTTGGCAATTCGTAAGCGTTTCAAAATTTTATGTTTTGACAATTTTGATTTATTCTAAGATATCCTATTTCAATCATTTTGAAGCATTCCAACTTCAGGACTTCAGCATTCCTTGTTTTTAGAAAAAGTAATGAGTCTGGGTTTTAAAATGTGTAAATGAGCATCAACCATGTTTTGGCGTTTAAATGCATCACTTTTTAAAGTGCATCTGTACCAACCAACCTGGATACTGGGCATGGAGTGTAAAACGGGACAGCATGAAACCAGGTACACTGGTGCTGAGAAGTAGGTGAAATAAAATAAGATAAATTGTCTATTACAGATAAAGTAAAATAAATACGACCGAATGCATACTAAAAATACATGTGAAGATTTTATGCTCCGGCACTGCTCAATGCAATTCAATGGAATCCGAAGGAAAGCGATGCATTGAATGGCATTGCATTGCATTGCCGTCTCTGTGGCTTCTATAAAAAATCTCTGTATTATAGATGTTGGTGTTGACGTTGCTGTGAAAAAAAAGGACCTTGAATGGGTCACATTGAGAAGCTACACTTTAGCATTTAATAACACAGGCCTATAACTGGTCTAACTGGTAAACTCGCCTTTAATAAGAAAATATGTGATTACTCACATGGATATACGTGCATATGTAGCTATGTATGGGAAGAACAACAAGAACAAGATCCAGAGCCAGAGCCAAAGCCATAGTACGGATTCATTGCAGTGCATATTGCATCTCGACTACTCAGTGCCAACTCATCTAATCGCATCTCATCATTCTACACCCTCGCATCAGGTACTAAACCTAAATCTTCCCTTTAAACTCTTTCATAAAGTCAAAGTCAAGTAACGCATTGCCTTACCATGTCATGCCATTCCATGTATTCCATGCAACATTATGTAATATAATGTAATGTAATGCAATGTAATGCAAACGCAACTCTCTCCAGAAGAAATGTAAATAAAATTTCTTGAAGAAGTACAACGCCGTTTGATATTTATATTATGATACACTAGACCTCAGTTGACTGGCAGCTTCCCACAGTTTTTTCTAAGTTTGTATCCTACGCACTCCTGTCCGGTTTTTTTCATTGTATCTTGTACACGTCACAAGCACATTCATACTCTGTCAATAGTGCAGCTAAAAGTGTGCAAGAATCAAAGGGAAAAAATGTGTTTATGAGATTGTCATATGTTGTTTATCTTGTGTTCAACTCTGCTTACATTTATTCGGCTTCATTTCTTTTTTCTAGATCTAGGGTCAATTAAATATTTGAAGTAGGTTTTAACATGTGTTCTTCTGAATGTATGTCGTATCAGTAGTTTTAGATTTATATAACACGGCAAAAAACGGCTTCGAATCAGAATCTTCGAATGTCAATCTGCGTTCAAAATCGAAATGATTTTAAATATGCATTATGCCTCCATCAAAAATTGTGTTGATGGAAATAAAATTTAAATTAAAAAATATATTTTTTCAAAATCGTAATAAAAATCGCGTGTATGCATTTTCATTGTAGTTATAAGAAACGAATATGTAATTGAAAACAAACAATTAAGCTTTTACGACTAAGGATTGTATGAAAATTGAGGATTTATTTTTTACTTGTTCCATGCGTGTAAATTTAGGAGCGGAGGATAAATGTCTTTGGTGTGCATATACACTGTAAAAACTAAAGAATCATGAAAAATGGAATAAGCACGTAAAATATCAATAATTTACGGGTGTTTAGCATTAAGTAGTTAAAATGCAACTTCAGCGCAATAAAAACACCAATAGAACTGCGGAATTTTCTATTTTAACGATTTTCAAACCTTTCAATATATTCTTTTTTACAAATTTTTGAGCCTTCAAAATTTTCTTTTTTACCAATTTTCAAAGCTTTTAAAAATTTCTATTGTAACAATTTTTGAGCCTTCAAAATTTTCGTTTTTAACAATTTTCGATCCTTTCAAAATATTCTTTTTTAACAATTTTTAAACCGTTCAAAATTTTCTGCTTTAACAATTGTCGAACCTTTCATTTTCTATAATAATTTTTGAACCTTCATTTTCTGTAGCATTTTTCAACCCTTTTAAAATTTTCTTTTCGACGATTTGGAAACTTTTTAAAATTTCTCCTATCAAAATGTTTTAACTATTTCAAAATTTGCCTTTTTTAATTTTCAAGTGCTTCAAAATTTTATTTTTAACAATTTCCAAACCCTTCAAAATTTCACACTGACACAATTTGAAACACTTCCAAAATTCCTTATTTTGACAATTTCGAAAGTCGAAACATTCCAAAATTTCCTAATTTAAACATTTCGACATTTCAAACGCATTTAAACGTATTTTGGACTACCTACGTTTTCTATTCATTTTAGATGTGTAGATGTGCCTTAGATAAACTTAAAATCGTAACTAAACTCATAATTATGCTAAATACCAGTAGATTTTTAGCTTTTTTAATCATCAGTTAGCATGAGTTTTTACAGCGTAGCTTATGTACTGTACTATTGTGTGCTATCATACACTGCATTATTTTTATTTCCCCGTAGAACTTTGGGAAGGTTGAGAGTAGCCTGGAGGAGAAAAGCATATGGCAAAATCAAGATTGAGAATTACAACTACAATTTAGCCTGCTTTTTTATGAATGTACGCTTCTGCTTCGTTAGCTTTGCTTTGATTTGGATTTCAGTCTCGTTGATTTGGATCTGGCTTTAGCTAGGCTGGATTTGAATTGACGTTTCTCATTGTTAGTGTGAGATTTAGCGTATTGTTGTCAATAGGCTTGGCAGGGCTATCAGTAGAGAAGATGCCATGAGACCAGTCTCAGTCTTGCTCAGTATCAATTTCAGTGGGACCAGAACCAGAACCAGGACAAGATTCCCTTGGTTTTTAGCTCCATACAAATATTCTTTGAGAGTGATGATGATAGTGCTGAAGAATTTCACGTGAATTCATTTGTAGAATGGAAGAGTCCACTTGCACTTTCGTTCTCGTTCTCGTTACACAATTTGGTTCCTTTCAAAAATCTGGGAGGAGAGGAAGACGTGCACAAAATCTGAGGCTCTTCTTCCTTTACATTGCTTTGCATTGGGCTTTTAACTTTGGCTTTGGCTTTGGCTTTGGTTCAGTCTAACAGACAGAGACTGATACACACACGATTGCAGATTACTCTTACTTTCTTTCGATTTTGGGAAGGGCTTTTAAACGCACAATGCAATGCACACGATACACAATGGTTTTGACTTTGACTTTGGATTTGGCTTTGCCTGTGGCTTTCCGTTTCCTCTACTTTTGCTCTTGCTCTTGCTCTTTCCTCTCTCTCTCTCTCTCTCCGTGAGTCTTCAATAAGGCGAAAATATATTCTCCGTATTTGGGTTTAGAACATATTTATAGGTATAGGTAGGCATATAAATACATATAGGTATTTAAAGATTCTTTATAGTCAACAAAGCTGCTTGTGACTGTTTACAGTATTGTGTGATGGTGTGGGCTTTAAAAGGCAAATGTAGACTCAGACTAGGATTTATTTATTATCTTCTTGAATGTCTGTTGATATTTTTTCACTGCGACATTTACTTGTTCGGTTGGGTGTTTAGTGTAAGATTGAATGCTAAGTTTTTAATGTGGACTGAACATAAGGATCATCGTAAATTTAATTTTAAATGGGATTTTTTTGATTTACTGTGACACAGTTCGACATTTCGTATTTTAGAAATTTAAGTGTTTTAATTCTAAATTGTTAAAATACGAAATTTTGAAACGCTTACAAATTTTTGAAGTATAAAATTTTGCAAGGGTTAAAATTGTTAAAATACGAAATTTCGAACCGCTTAGAAATTGTGAAAATACGAAATTTTGAAACGTCTGAAAATTGATGAAATACGAAATTTTGAAACGCCACAAAATTGTTAAAATAAGAAATTTTGAAACGCTTACAAATTGTTGAAGTATAAAATTTTGGAAGGAATAAAAATCCTTAAATAACGAAATTTTGAAACGCCTTAAAATTGTTAAAATACGAAATTTGGAAACGTTTAAAATCTTTTTTTTAAATTCATGAATATTCAACAATGAATGATTATTTTTATTCTATTCTTATTTCCTAAATTTTTTTAAAAGCCAACTTTTACTCACGGTATTGACTCAGTCATTTTTCATATTTTAATATAACATTTAAATACAAAATCTCTATACATGTGTATTTACTATAATTATTACATATTCCTGCTTTAAAAGCGTATGCATCTTCTCATGTAAAAACCTATCCTTATACCTCAAATAACACGTATGTAATTATTGCAAATCATGCTGTTTTGTTCCTACTCTTCGTACTTGTGCGTATTTCCTCAGTTTGAGCACGCAAAATGAAAGCTCCTGCCTTGCCTTGTTGCGGTTGTAAAATGTCGTCATAATTGAAGTATGTTCTTTGTCAAAAAAGTAAGATAACCTGAAGCACAGAATTGCTGCTTGAGGCCAGTCAAAGTCACAACACAACACAACCAGAGCCAGAACCAGAACCAGAACCAGAACCAGGAGTTGTAAAAATGCTCGGAACAAAGACTAACGAGCACAATGCAATATGTACATTGCAACGCAATGTTATGTATGTAGTCTCGGGGCAAAGGAAAAAGGAAGCTGAAAACTGAAAGACGAAGCGAAAACCAAAGACCAAGATGAAGACAAAGAAGAGGACAGACGTAAGGTTTAACGTAAAAAAAGTAAATTGAAAGATTGTGCAAAAAAATGTAAAACGCATCGCCCATGTTCCATTGCTTGGGGCGACAGTCTGTTGTTGTCTTCCACCATTACCAGGACCATCATATAATCAGTTAGTAATCCTACGAAAGCAAAGCAAAGGAAAGCAAAGGATTGTAACTCAAACTCAACTTATGCCTCTGCTCCTCTACAGATATCTTCTGGTCTGGTCTGGTATTCCATTCTTTGGATTGGAAGGATGGTTTGGAGGAGAGGAAAATGAATTGGAATTAAGTATACGTATGAACATGTATGTAGCTACGTACTCCACATTAAAATATTTCCATCCACTGACTGGTACAGGTCCAGCTTACTGTATGCAAAATGCAAAAGCTGCGTGTAATAAATAATGCATAAAATATGTGACATGACTACGCCACTTATTATTATTTCTCCTGCCATAAATTTCCCTCAACTTAAATTTACAATTATATTGTATATATGAGTATTTTGCATTTGAACTAGGACCAAGAACCGAGACCAGCATATCATTAACACCAGCAACTTTTGTTTTATTATGACTTTCAACTTTTATTGCCTTATGCAATATAGATTGACAATCCGAGTCCCAGCTGCTTACTTTTTAAACTAATCGAAACTTCCAACTTCCATAAGGCTAGGCTAGGACACTGGCTGCACAGAATACCTGCACAAGTTTTAACTCAGGCAAAGTTGAGGGTACAAAATCATCTCCTCATGATTATACTCAAGCGAGCAAAGGCAGAGTACACTGAAAAAAAGGAGAATCTTAAAAAGGAAAAAATGTATTTTAAACGATAAAAATTGACTCGTATTTAGTGTTTTTATGAACGCAGTGGCAATTCAAATGATTCTCTGAATGCAATGTTAGGTACCTACGTCACTAACGTATCTAAGACTTTTTTTCAAAAAGTGTTTTTGGAAAATTTTGGCTTTTTTTAAAAGCGTGTTTAGGATATTTTAGCCTTTTTTGAAAAGTGCTCTTAGGAAACAGCCTTTTTTTGAAAATTGTGTTTACAAAATTTCAGCCGATTTTGAAAAGTGTGTTTAAGAAATTGTAGCAGGTTTCGAAAAAGCGTGTTTAAGAATTTTTTCCTGTTTCGAAAAGTGTGTTTAGGAAACAGCTTTTTTTGAAAACTGTGTTTACGAAATTTTAGCTGGTTTTGAAAGTGTGTTTAAGAAATTGTAGCAGGTTTTAAAAAATGTGTTTAGGAAATTTTAGCCTTTGCTGAAAAGTATGCTTAGGACATTTTAGCAGGTTTTGAAAAAGCGTGTTTAGGAAATTTTAGTCTGTTCCAAAAAGTGTGTTTAGGAAATATTAGCCGATGTTGAAAAGCGTGTATAGGAAACAGCCTTTTTTGAAAACTGTGTTTAGGAAATTTTAACCTGTTTTGAAAATGTGTGTTTGTGATATTTTAGCCTTTCTTAAAAGATGTGCTAGAAAATTTTAGCCGCTTTTAAAAACTGTGTTCAGGTAATTTTTTAACCTTTTTCAAAAGTGTGTTTGGGATATTTTAGACCTTTTTTCAAAAAGCATATTTAGGAAATTTTAGCCGTTTCGAAAACTGTGTTTAAGAAATGTCAACCGGTTTTTAAACGAAGTGTTTTTTTAAAATTGTATCCTATTTTAAAAAGTGTGTTTAAGAAGTTGTGGCCTTGTTTGAAATATTGGGATTATTGAAGAAAGGGTTGGTTTGAAAATGCATATTTATTTGGTTTTATCGTTTAAGATACATAAGTTTTTACAGTGTACACATTAGAGCTAATGTCATAGCGAGGTTGGAAGAAGTAAAGTTGCTTTAAGCTTGAGCTTAAGTCAAAGGATAACAAAATGTCTTAAAATAAATATGTTCTCACTTGCAAACTTTGTCCTGGATTGGATCCTCCACAGTCCCATAGTCTAAGCTCAGGTCTCAGAGTATTGGGTTTGTTTGAGTTGAGTGAGTTGTTTTAAATGTATTCAGTCAGAAGTAGAAGCAATGCCAATAGCGAAAGCAAAGGCAAAAGCAAAAATAGATAAGGGCATACATTTCCTCTGTTTACCATTTCACTTGCACATCATACGAGATATATACTTATGTATTACGTATGTAGTTCCGCATTTCTCTCCAAACTAATCTCAAGAATTTTATCAATGGCATTGAGCCAATCGAACTTTTTCCAATTTATTTAATCAATATATTATAATATTCTTGTTTGTCATCTGCAATTCTATTTATTATTTACAAAGCAACAAATCTACACTGTAAAAACGGTTGCATCTAAAAATCCAAGAATCTACTCGTATGTAGTTTAGTTAGGATGCATTTCAAGTTCATCTAAATTGCATTTTAAATTCTAAAGCTCATCTAAATCCCGTTTCGAAGCGAGGTTAAGGTTCATAGTTTTTAGATACACCGAATATGTTCCAGAATTGTTAATAAATCCAAAATATTTTTTGAAATGTTCAAAATTATCAAAACAAGACATTTCGAAAGAATTTAAATCCGTTAAACTGGGGATTTTTAAACATTTGAAAATTGTTAAAATATGCAATTTAAAACCTTAAAAAATTTTAAAAATACAATATTTTGAAGCGCTTAAACTTTTTTAAAAAACAAACTTTAAAGCGCTTACATTCAAAAAAACAAAAAAATTTGAAGCGTTGAAAATCGTTGAAATGTTAAATTTTGAAGAGCCTAATTTTTTTAAAAATACGAAATTTGAAGCGCGTAATTTTTTAAAAAAGCGAAAAGTTGAAGCGTTTAAAAATTGTTGAAATAAGAAATTTTGAACAGCCTAAATTTTTTTAAAATAGGAAATTTGAAGAGCTTAATTTTTTAAGAAACAGAAAAATTGAAGCGTTTAAGAATTATTGAAATACAAAATTTTGAACAGCCTAAATTGTTTTAAAATACAAAATTTGAAGCGCTCAATTTTTTAACAAAACAAAAAACTGAAGCGTTTAAAAATTGTTGAAATACAAAATTTGGAACCGCTTAAAAATTCCTAAATACGAAAAATTTGGAAACGTTTAAATTAACTCCCTAGGGATGTATCCTAATTGCGCTCATAATTCTCGTAAATATAAAGATCTTTGGCGTTTTACACCCATTTTTTCCATCGCCAAGGTTGTTTAATTTTTTCAGTGTACACACATATATAGGAGTAGGTTTACAATTCAGCATATAAAATACCTAGCTCTATACAGACCTAGAATAAACTTCTCTCTTTACATAAAGTATAAAATATTATTTCCTTGGATTATTTTTGGACTGACATTTGCGTTGATTAGTTTTGATTTTATTATTAACCGCATCGTTGGATTTGATCTGATTCATAGAAAACATACGTGTATTTTTTTCCTTTCTATGGATATCTTCGGTTCATTCCACATCCAGGCACAGAATTGGAGGACACACATTAATGCACGTTGGACTCACGTGAGCACGCACTACGCACTACGCATTTACACATTTCGCATCCACAACGGCATCGGCTTCGGCATCGGCATCGAATCGACGTAGGACTTTACGATCGAACATAATCAAGAAATCCACAAGAGACCTTTCTACTGCGTAGAAACTGCGTAAATGCAAACTTTCTATTTGAGCACACAATGCTAGCACTGCACTCTCGGTCTGGGCCTCGGTCTAGACTTGCGATTAAAGTCTATACGTATGTACATACTTATATTTACTACGTAGGTATATGCATATACTCAAGAAAAAATCATGCCTTGTTCATTCTATAATTATTTTGCTTTGTATGGAATGAAGAATGTAATTTATCCTGAGTTATAAACGTATCTGATGCTATAAAGCAACAAACTGTGCCTTTGGAGAGAATTTTTTTATGTGATTGTACTGTACGTCGTATGCTCATGTACACGTACACCATGCCATGTTTAATCCAATGGATTTTATCTGTCAGCAATTCTCCTTTTACTTTCTGTTTGTGCGGATGCGTGATTATGTTATCAGCATCAGCAGGTAGATTCTATGAACGTAGGTACCTATGGCCTATGATATCATGTTAAATGGGAAAAAAAGATGCATTTACACATTTACGCATTTACGCACTTACGCTTAATAAGAAAAGTTTTTATTGTTTATTTTTTCCCGTCTGGTGTCTTTCTTGCTGGTGTAGGATAGGAGTTGCTTTTGCTGTTGATGTTGCTGTTGCTGTGTTGTTGCTCCGATGTGTCTGCAGTCTGGCAGGCAGTGTAAATAAACTGTGTATTAGTATTAGTATATTATGCAATTATCTCACGATAATACATTCACGCATTAGTACAATGATCCTTATTAAAAGGATATGAGCCTTGATTGTCTTTGTGTTGATGTATTCAGGTAATTTGCGAGTGAGCAAGGAATGTGTACATATGTACACTGTACAAATTAAAGAGTCTTAACGAGAGAAAAAATACATGGCCAAAAAATCAGGCCAAAAAATTACTCGCATTTTGGATAGTTATGAACGAAGTTAGGATGCATTCTAAATGCATTTTAAACACATTCGGCTGCCAGATTTCCTGTTTAGACAAAAAGCAGTTTCAAAATTTACTTTGTTTTAACAATTTGCAATCATTTTGAAACCTATTTTAACCATATAAATTCATGTCAGAATTTTCTGTTTCAGCAAATTTAAAGCGTTTCAGATTTTCCTATTTTAACCACTTTAAATCGTGTCAGAATTTTCTATTTTAACAAATTAAGTCGTTTCAAAATTTTCTACTTTGTAACAATTCGTAAATGTTTTAAGATTTCTTATTATTTTTTCAATTTTTTAACAATTTGACATTTTTTTACCAATTTGGAAGCATTCCAAAATTTCACATTTTATAATTATAAGTTTGTGAAACATTTTTGAATTATGACGTCAAAAAAATCAGCATTATACAGTTTCAAAAGCTGTTAAACTTACACACTCTTCTACACTTTTAAAAATTCCGCCATAATTGACATTTTTCAGATTGAAAATTGTCAACAGCTGAATTTAGCTCGTTTTAAAACAACAAAAATTACATGTTTGATACATTTTGAAAAAGTGTATGAAGAAGAATATGAAATATTGATAACATTTGAAAAAAGGCAGTAAGAATTTCATGTACACTGTAAAAAAGTAAAAAGTAAAGATTAAGTTGCATTTAATTGCAAAAGCGTATTTATTTTGTAGAGCCTTTTGAATTACGCCGGTCGTTTTTTCGCATTATTTTTTCATTACTTTCAAAAAAAGTTTAAATTGAGATAATGTTTTTTATTGCATTATTTTATTGATTAGGTGTATTAAATTTATATATAAACTATTGATAAATAATAGTAAATGAAAATGATACTGCTAGTAAAAAAATTATTTTCAGTATTTTTGAATTTGTATTAGTACCTACTGTGAAATATTTCAAATTCTGGCGCGAAACGTGGGCATTTTTATGAGTCTTTATGCGTTGAATTTTATTCCCAAGCCTATGCTTCAAATACCCTAATGGCTAGTATAATTAAGGTAAGGGAAGTGAGGATAATAATTATGCTAGGTAATCGTAAATAGTTTGCGGATATACCTACGCATAATACAATACACAGGCATAATATGGAATGGTTTATACAATACCAGTTTATGAAAATTGCGTTGGGACGGGTAATCTATGCATAAGGATTTTATGCATACAGTACTCATATTTGACATGCTATGGCTCGAATGCAAGAGTTTAATTCCGTCCCACCAACCGGCAACCATTTAATCCCGATGGCAATTTGTGCGGGGCACTTTCGTGCAGGAATTACGTAAACAGTGAATGTGAATGTAAATGTGCGTTTGTTTATTTTGTGTGTGCTGGGACTGGGAAGGATTCTCCCTTGAGGGTAATGCTATTACGTATTTTTGAAAAGGGAATGTATTTACGTACTTAGTGAGTGTAATAGGAAATTTGCGTGCGAAAAAACCTGCGTTCACATACTTCCCTTAAGGATGACGAGAGTAAACTCTCCACAGAATGGGCTTGAACATGGAGCAACACCAGACCGATGCGAAGGATAATCGACTCTTCGTATTTTGTATTCTTGTTTGCACTTTGCATTCCTCTATGTCCCACCTATTTACTATCTCCATGCGTCTTTCCCCATCTTTTACTATTTACTATTGCTTCATGAGTGCTTCACTACCCATGCCTTATCGTTATTAGGTACATATACCCACACTGCATTCTTCCTTTGGAAATATTTTATGCATTACATCACAAGTATTTTTTTTACCTAATTACATATCACTGGGATAGCTTTTAGTAGGTAGTAATTACAAATACAGTTATTTAGTAAATTCCGAGTATGTTAGCATCACGTAGAATTTTTTTGATAGCTTGGAATACAGTATTAAAAAATTCAAATTAAATTTAAATTGTAGGCGTTTGATGAATTTTGGAATTTTTCGAGTTAGCGAGTTTATGAAATTTTGGGACTTTTTTGAAAGTAAGTTTATGGAATTTGGGACCTTTTTGAAATATTGTGTTTATGAAATTTGGGACCTTTTTGAAATATTGTGTTTATGAAATTTGGGACCTTTTTGAAATATTGTGTTTATGAAATTTGGAACTACTTTGAAATATTGTGTTTATGAAATTTGGAACTACTTTGAAATATTGTGTTTATGGAATTTTGCAATTTTTTGAAGTAGCGCGTAAATAAAATTTTGAGTATTTTTAAAAAGGGTTTTAATATATATTTGAACTTTTTCAAAACGTATTTTTATGCAATTTTGGACTTTTTTGAAGTGAATAAACTGTGTTAACTAGAAAAATTAAGCCTTTTTTAAAAACTTGTTCCTGAAATTTTGAACCATTTGAAAAAAACGTGTTTAGGTAATTTCATACTTTTTTGGAATATATAATTGTATTCATAGAATCTTTTGTCTTTTCTGAAGGCGCTATTATAAAATTCTGGACTTTTATTAAGCCTTCACCTTTTGAAAAAAGTACAGATGAATTTTTTGAAATAACAGTATTTTTGGAATTTTGTCTTGTCTGAAGGAGTTTTTAATGAAATTGTGAACTTTTTTTAGTCTTTTTTTATTTAGTTTCAACTTTTTTTGGTAAAGTGTGTTGATGACATTTTGTACTCTGGAAAGAAAATTAGATTTGAATGAGTACTAATACATATTACATTAGTTGCACGCAGTTCCAGTTTTCTTTCTTCATGTGACTTCTTTGCATGACTACAGTCATAAACCACACGAAATTCATTTCTAACAAAATTGCTCAAACAGCTGTCAGTAATTCTTTCAGTTAGCATTGAACCATTTTCTTCAGAAATTGCACTCTTCCTGTTTTGACAATTTTGATTTTTTTATGTCGGCTTGGCTCTGTTTTTCTTTTGTCATTGTCATTGTCTTTGCAATTGCATTGCTTTGCGTCGGCCTCCCGTTCCTTGTTCTTGTTCCATTTTTGAATTTCGCTGACTTTGACTTTGAATTTGTACAAAGCACTTGATACATTCTGCACCAGAACCAGAACCAGCATTATGCATTTCGTAATATGATTACATTGGTAGTTATATATGTACATATATCGGCTTGTAAAGGATACGCTGTAAGGCTTGTGTTGGTCTTGTCTTGAGTGAGTCCACCATGTGATGGGATGGGGAGAGAGAAAGAGTGAGTTTGGCTTGGTTTGGTTTTTGGGACTTGGAAGAGGTGATGTGGACGGTGGATGCGGGTGTGGAAAGTTGGGCGTTGTGGAAGGAAATAGAGTCAGTCGGGGAGGAAGGAAAAGCTTCAAGGTGCCCTTGGCCATGATTCTATAGGAATACGAGTACGATACGAGCACAATACTCACTAGTCACTAGTCGTAGTCGTGGTCGTCTGACTGACTGAATACCAAGTACGATACGAATACAAATACGAATACGAAACCCAAGACTTCATAGTGCATTCGTGGGTATAGATATACGTATGTATATTTAAAGAAAGATAAAGTTTGGATAGAGAGCCTCACTATTATGTTGCGTTTCCTATGCATGCTATGCTATACCCCTTTGACTTTACTATCTGAACACTGTAAAAATTAAAGAAACTTAAGAGGAAAAGATGCATCTAAACCATCAATAACTTGTTCGTTTTCAGTATAATTATAAAGTAGTTAGGGTGTAGGTGTAGGTAAGTATCCGAAGTACAAAAGCATTCAAAACGAATCTTGGACTGCGAGATATAACGAGGGCAACGCTTCAGAGTTTATTTTTTGCAATTTTTAAACGCTTTAGAATTTTCTGTTTCGGGAATTTTTAAATGCTTTAAAATTTTCTTTTTCCTCGATTTTTATACGCTTCGGAATTTTCCGTTTGGGGAATTTTAAATGGTTTAAAAATTTTTTGCTTACGAAATTTTTAAACGCTTCTGAATTTTCCGTTTCGGGAATTTTTAAACGCTTTAAAATTATTTTGTTCCGCAATTTTTAAACGCATCCAAAATTTCTGTTTTGGGAATTTTTTAATCCTTCAAACTTTTATTTTTCCGCAATTTTTAAACGATTCGAAATTTTTTGTTCCGAGAATTTTCAAAGGCATCAAAACTTTCTTTTTGGCAGTTTTTAGACGCTTCAGAATTTTCTGTTTGGGAATTTCCAAATGCTTCAACATTTTCTTTTTCCGCAATTTTCAAGCGCTTCAAAATTTTCATTCACCTCAATTTTAAATATGTACTTCAGCGTGTTCTATTTTGGCAATTTTTAATGCCTCAAAATTTCAAAAATCCCCCTCTTTGAAAAGTTAAAAAAAATTTTGCAAGCTATTATCAAACCCTTGAAAATTTTCTGTTTTTCCAATTTTGAACCGCATCAAAACTTCCTTTTTAACAATTTTTAAAAGTTTCAACTTTCAAGCCTTCCTGCTTTCAAAACTATGAAACATTTCAAAATCTTCCACTTTAGCCATTTGGATACATATTAAGTGCATCTTAAACACATTACATAAAGCGCACGTTTTACTGCGTTAACTTTTTAAATCCGTTTTCCATGCTATTTAGCTGACTTTACATTTTAAGATATACTTTTTTTAACTTGAGATGCATCCTAACTGCGTTCATATTTATACTAAATACAAAGATTTTTGGGTTTTTAACCCACAAAAGGACCACTCTTTACAGTGTATCAAGCTGGACTGGATCTGGGATGGGATAGGACGGGATGGGATGTTCTTTCTCTGTGTGTCGAGTGCCATGCCATGCCAAGCCAAGCCATGGGATATTATGATGGGATAGCAAAAACATTACTGTGTATGTAATGTGTTGCTAAAACGCAACTCTGTATGCATGCATATAGACCAGGAAGATTTTATAACGAAATCGCCCTCTTCAAGTTTTTCCTCACAATGCACTATCTGTAGAGATGGATATAGGTAAGCCATCCAGCAAAAGTTAACTTTATCCCTAAGCCTTTTCTAAAATACTCAAGTTACATATCGCAATGTAACAATTTCTTATTGCCCATCATCAAGATATGTGAGTGCTACGTAGGTAGGTCTGTACTATATCTATTCTATATATATATGCAGAGAACTATCTATGAATTTATAACCTATATAATACCACACAGGTTTTATTTGGAAAGGAATTTCAGAACAAGTTGAAGCTGAATGCTGAATTTGAATGACTCTGACTTTGACTTGCATTCGTTCGGCTTGGGCACTTGTACTGGGCTTGCTTTGTTTGTAATTGTAGTTACAACTTTATGCCTCAATTCAATTCTATACCATGCTGGAAAACATATACATAGGTATACATATATCAACACCAACCAGAACCAAAACCAGGCTGCATCCTACATCTCTCTCTCTCTCTTCCAGTTTTTTGCCATGTATGTAGTTCAAGTTGGTATTTACTATTAGAATTGATTCCAGCGTACAATGGAGCACTCAGAAGACTGGAACTGGAAGACAGCTCTTTATACATAAATTGCACAACTCACTCTTACTTTTTATTGCATGTGTACATATTCGTATACAGACCGTGGCCAATGTATATACTGGCTATACATATATAAATAGCTTGGTATTTGTATAAAGGAATTAAATAAACTGAACGAAGGTATTCCCTAACGATGCGTTGGCGTTGGCGTTCACATTCGCTTGGCATTGGTTCCCGTTCGTGTTCATCTTCGTCCTTTGTTCTTTTCCTTGTTTTTGTCATTGTCATTGTCTTCGCTTTTCCTTCGCTCTTTGCTTTGCTTTTCGTCTTCCATGTCTTTATACATACTCGGTTTACAATGTAAAAGCACACCATTCATTATACCGTCATACCTATAGTTTTTGGGACTACGGTACTGTATGATTTTCAAAAAAGGTCCAAATTTTATAAAAAATTGTAAGTCAAAAGGTCCACATATACACAAACTACATGTACGAAAAATGTCCAGAATTTCATGAATTTACTATTTATTTCTTCTTTTTTATATACGGGCTATTTCAAAAAGGTATAAAATTTCATAAACTTGCTTTTTCAAAAAAGTAAAAAATTTCATAAACTTGCTATTTCAAAAACCCCAAAATTCTGTAAACTAACAATTTTAAAAAAGTTGAAAATTTTATATACAGATGTTTAAAAAAAAACAAAATTTCATCAGCATGCATATTTCAAAAAACTTAAAACTACTTTTTCAAAAAAGACCATGATTTCATAAATTCACTATTTCAGACAAGGCCCAAATTCTCTAAACTCACTATTTTGAAAAAGCCCAAAATTCAATAAACTCACGATTTCAAAAAATTCTAAAATTGTATAAACTCTTATATAAAAAAACCCAAGATTTCCTAAACTCACTATTTCAAAAATTTCAAAAATACAATTTTTAAACGGTTCAAAGCCTCATAAATTTCAAAAAAATCATAAATGCGCTTTTTGAAAAATACTCGAAATTCCATTAACCAATGTAAATAATGTTCAGGATTTCAAAAATGTCCGAGATTTTATAAACACTGCATTACATATACCGTTATATGGTGAGCTTGTTACATCGATACATGTGCGCATGTATATGTAGTACCGTATTTATCGAAATGGAGCCCGGGTCTCAAATACAATTCAGCCCGGGGTACAGTTTATAAATTTGGCAATTTAGCCCGGATCTCAAATTACATTGAATTACAGATAAATGGGTAGAGCCCGAGGTTCTAATACAACACGGGTCTCTATTTGAGCCCGGGTCTGAAACCTTTGAAAAATATAAGAGTCCGAAGGGCTCCATTAGAATAAATGCTGTATGGAGAAATACTGCCTTCGTGTACATACTTGTCCCCAGCCGTAAAGCTTGGACTCGTAAAAGTAAGAGTAAGAGTAAAAGTAAACCGTTCGGTGAGTGTTTGTGCACAGACACAATCACGATTTTATCATTGGATTTTACGCAACTGTGTGTACATAAACATATACCTATACCTATACGCAGTATAATCGGCTTTATACATACGCCTTATAACTGTGTAGTGTGTAGCTATGTACATATGTATGTGCCTGCAATGCAATCGCAATCGCAATCCCGATGCGACTGCCAACACCAAATCCATTGCCAATGCGGGTGGAGTTGCTGATGCTCATGAGGAAGCGGAGAAGAAAGTAAAGAGAAAACTATTTCCGTGTCAAACTAGGGAACGAAACTGCGACGCAGTTTGCCGTTCACTATCACTATAGACCAGTATAGGTTGTGGGTATATACTGCTCTATAAAATTAGATTGTCATTGTCTGTATCTTATGTTATTCCACTTTCATATAAATGCATATACGTAGTAACCAGAGCCAGAGCGAGAACCAGAACCAGAACCAGAACCAAAGACAGAAAGACTGTGAGTATTAAGACTTGGCTAGACGTGAGACCAGACTATGCATGTGTACACATTATTATGTAACTCTTTAATGCCGTAATAGCAATTCCTCAATGGATGCATGCACTGTGTAAATACACAGTAAAAACTTAAATCATGAAACAAGAAAAATGCATCTAAAACGCCGAAAATCTATTTGCACACATTTGGTTAGTTTAATTAAAAACGCAGTTATGATACATTTTTAAAACTATATTGGACTGCGAGATTTCTTATAATAATTTTCAAACATTTCTTTTCCTATTTAAGCGATTCTGAAACGCTTCAAAATTCATATTTTCAGGAAATTAAATCCTTTCAAAATTTCCTGATTTTGCGACTTTGAAATGTTTCAAAATTTTTGATTGAAATGATTTTGACGAATTTCAAAGTTTCCTAATTTTCCGATTTTGGCATGTTTCAAAATTTCTTATTGCAACAATTCTGAAGCCTTCAAAAACATTTTATATAAGCAATTTTGAAACGTTTCAAAATTCCATTTTCAACAATTTGGAAGCTTATCATAATTTTTTATTTCAATAATTTTAAGACCTTTTAATAATTTATTTTTCAGCAATGCCGAAACGTGTCAGAATTTCAATTAAAACGAGTTTGGAACCTTTTGAAATTCCACATTTGAGAACTTTGAAGCCGTTCAAAATATTCTATTTCAACAATTTTAAAACCTCTCAAAATTTCCTGTTTCAGCAATTCTAAAACCCGTCATTTTCTATTTATACGCTTTTGAAATACGTCAAAATTTAATATTTCAAGGATTTTTATTCCTTCCAAAATTTATTATTCAGACGATTTTCAAACGCCTCTAATTTTCCTTTTCACTGATTTTCAACCCTTCAAAATGTCTTATTTTTGCAATTTCTAAACGAATCAAAATGTTCTATTTTTACCAATTTTAAAACATTTTGAAACAACGTTTATCGTGAATTGCAAGGACATTAAAACGCATCGAGAACTACGAGATATGTTTCAGATACTCTTCAGATTTTTAGGCAAACTTAAGATGCGTCCTTCATTGCTGTTCCAAATGCAAGTATTTTAGACACATCCGTTTTTACAGTGTATGTGTCATTTCTTTCACCTTGGATGTCATACATACATACATATGATTATACAATGCATTTATTTTCAAAGAATTGTATTATACTAAGGTTACTAGTCTAGGGAATTACATATGTGATCGGATGTACACGTATTGCATACAAGAAGAGAGTGCATTCATGTAAGAAAAGAACTTGCACTTTTAGTGTTTTTTTCCAAAATGCTTTTTCAGTCAGGAAGAAAACAAAAAGTTGTGAGAAGAGTGTCAAAGTTGGAATTCTACTTCGTCTTTGGCTTCGGCTTCGGCTTCAGCTTTGACTTGACATCAACATCAACATCAACATCAACTTGGTCCTGGGCTTTTTCGAGGACTTTGTTGGACGGAGACTCTAGCGACGATGACTTTTCTTATTTGTTTTGTTTGTTTGCTTTTATTTTATTTGGATGAATTTTGTGAAAACTTTTGCCTTTCAGTTGTACCATTCTTGTTCAAGTTCGACTATTTGGAGTTGTTGGACAACCCTCCACACTAGAGTCTTGAGCTGTGTGAGATGCAAGTTTTTTCCTACTGATCGGGTTTTATTCAAGTGGCTGGATGGTAGTTGCATGGCTTTGGCTTTGGCTATTATGGCTTTGGACTGGGCAGTAGCGTAACTAGGATTTTTGTAGGCCTAGGCCTGTAAAAGTTACTGCAGTCGATTATATTATCTAGTGTACAATTTTTGCAAATCGTGATTGTAGTTTCTTTCTCCTGTAAATTTTGATAAAACTTACGCTTATCCAGTGTAAAATTGAAAAAACTGCATCTGATCTAGTGTCAATTATTCAAAAAATGGCTCTTTTTCCGTGTAAATTAAAAACGAAGGCGTTGTTTTTGTATAAAAGAAAAAAAACTGCGTCATTTTCGTGTAAATTCAAAAAATCTGCACCTTTTTCGTGTAAATTTAAAAAAATGTCATGTTTTTCATGTAAATTTATAAAAAACTTCACCTTTTTCGTGCAAATTTATAAAAAAACTTCACCTTTTTTTGTAGATTTATAAAAAAACTGCACTTTTTTCGTGTAAATTTATAAAAATAACTGCACTTTTTTCGTGTAAATTTATAAAAAGCTGCACCTTTTTTATGAACATTTTTAAAAATCCTGCGTTATTGGCGTACGCCTAGTTACGCTACTGGAACTGGGAATACAGATAGGAAAAAGCAGAATTTTAGTACAAAGATAACTGTGTAGTATGAGTGAGGAGTGGAGTGTATGTTGATGTGTATGTAGTTGGAGTGTAAAGTAAAGAGTTGCTTTACGTGTAGTGTCCTTTTGGAAAGAAGAAATGGTGTGTCATCTTTCTTTCTTTCCTCCTTTCTTTCTTTGTGAGCTTCTATTATTACAATGGGTGTCATAAAATTGTAGAGGAGGGAAAGAGGAGAGATGTATGTATGCAGAAGCTTATTATAGGCACTTGGCTTTGGCTTTGACTTTGGCTTTAAAGATAGGTAAGTAGTTAGTGGATATATACATAGATAGATGATAATAAAAGCGGCGATTGCACAATGGAATATTATTATAGGTTGTTAGATGTGTTTGGGAAAGTGCTTAGGAGGAGATGAATACTGTACGTGCAAAAAGGGATATCTTTCGGACGACATTTATTAGGAAGATAAATTGGAGGAGCAATGTGCCGTTACCTATATAAATACATAGGTACTGGAGATAAAGTACCTACATTGCTGTTTGTTTAATTACACATACCTATGCGTATTTATGTACATATAAAGGAGCTTGGGATTAAACTGCATCTTTTTAGCATTTTGAAAATTGATTTACTTTTTTTCGAGAGGTTTATTGTGTTCCTACTCAAATTCTGAAATGTTTCATTCGGTTCATTACAGTTTTTAAGGTGCTACAATTTTATTGTGCTAAGAATAACCTACATACATACATGCATGTACCGCCCAAAAAATTGAAAAATTTAAAAAATCGTAAAAGATGAAAAACTACACGTAAAATTTTTAGACTATTAGATTTTCTATTTTAACAAAAAATCGCTTCAAAATTTTCGTATTACAGCTACAGCACATTTAATTTGTTTCAAAACTCCATATTTTAACAAAAAATCGTTTCAATTTTTTGTATTTTTGAACAATTCGTAAACGTTTCGAAATTTTCGTTTGTAACAATTTTGCAGTCTTGCAAAATTTTGAATTTTAGAATTTGTAAACGCTTTTAAATTTTCATGTTAAACAATTTTTCACCCTTCCAAAATTTCCTATTTCAGCAGTAGCAGTAGCGAAACAAACTAATCGTATATAAGCACATCACAAACACTTTGGAGAAAAATCTTGAAATCAAACTGTGAGATGCTGTTTAGATCTCCAGCCTTAAATAATCGTGCCCTCTTAAAAACTATTCAATTTACATTTTAAAAACCTGCATTATTACCATTTGTACTTTCAAATGTTTCGAAAAATTCAAAATTTTCCCCATCGATCTACAATTTTATTGAAATCCTTGCGCATATAAATCTTGAATCTGAAATTTGAAAACACATTCTAATGTTGCCAAATAATTACAGATACATTCTTACTTCATACATAACGTTAGTATTCAACAAATGACAAGACAAGGAGCAAATACGCACACTATTTTCTACGAAAAAACACCTGACAAGACATCTGATAAAGAAATCATCAGAAACTATCAGAATCAGAATTCTTTATGAGTTTGCCCTTTCGTTCTTTCTTCCTTCCTTCTTTCTCGCAGAAGCCATTGCCATTACAATAATCTATTCTTTAGAAACAAAAGGTAAGCAAAAAGTCCATGCAAACTTGCAACCAAAGCAAACCAAAGCAAAGCAAAGCAATAGAAATCGCGATTGAAAGATAGCAATCCAGATACAGATAATTGCACCATTCAAATTCCTGACTTCTTCATAGGTTCTTTTGCATCTCTCTCTCTCTCTCTCTCTCTCACTCACTTTCTGCCCATCCTCTTGCGGATTAAAAGCGCTACAGATATAAATTCATTCATACGCACTATAAACCACGTAGTGTAAAATAAAATACACGCCTACATTACATACATATACATACCACAAGCACAAGCATAATGATAATACCAAAAATGTACTACATATACAGACTATACTGTATACTGCCCCCACACTATGTACGTATGTAATTATACGTTTGTAAAGGCCTAAAAAAGTATAGTGAGTATATAATAAAGTAAACTTTTCTTTCTTCTGCCTCGTCGGTCGCTCGGGAAGGAAATAAAGGAATCCAGCTTGTCCTCTACGCACTACGCACAATGTCAAACTCGAAGCGTGTAAACGGGTATGGAGCGAATGGGTCGAGTAGTCGAGTTGGAGTTGGAGTTGGAGTTTTTTGCACACGGCTTTGTAAAAGCCTTCTCAATTCTCCCATCTCATCATGGCATGGCATGGCATGGGTTTCGCATCGCATCGCATCGTACTAGGTACATGCTGTAGAATACGAATACGAATACAAATACAAATCCTACGAGCTGCACTGCAATGTGGTTGTCGTTGTCGCTGTGTCAGTGTCAGTGTCAGCGTCAGTCAGTGGGAATAATATACAAGTTTCCGAGTTTCCTTCGCTTCTCTCTTCGCTCTTATACTATGTAAGTAGTTAGTGGGGATGCGTTGGCAGAAATTGCGTATTGCGTGTAAAGCCATGCGTAGGATCCACGAATGGAATGGGATGGATTGGGATTGGGGTGGTGCGGCGTGGTTGGCTTTGGCTTTGGCTTTGGCTTTGGCTTTGGCTTGGCTTCCCTTCCCTTGCCTTGCCTTGGCGTGGCTCGAATGCCGGTTCTGGTTTACATTTCCTAACTGCGTAAAAGCGTAAAGTGGAAGTGCGTATGTGCGTATATGCCGCTGCCCTTTTACTTCCTATACTAGGCGCCAGGCACTAGGACTATGTAGGGTTTTAGTACGCACTATAGAATTCGCTGCCGATTTTAAGATCGATTTTTTGATGCAGGGCCAATGTCAAGCAATGTCAAACAAACTATAGAGCAAAGCGAACGTACCATCGTTATCGTTGATTCTACTGCTTGCGCTTCAAATTCTCCTCTTCCTTTTACCATACCATGCCATACCATACCATACCATACTGCTTAGCAAAAATCGTAAAATTGGCTTGGTCCACTTGGAAATCCTACAGGGGATTCCATACAACGAGGAAACGAGCAGAAATTGCGTAGGCTGATAAGAAAAGCTGGCTTGGGTTGGTACCATGCCATGCCATGCCATGCCACTCATCCCAGTGAAATGTGTGTGGTGCGTACGTACACTGTAAAAAGCATCATCACTAACGCATTAGATTAGAAGTGAGAAAGCTTCCTGGGCTACAAGATTCGTTGTAGATGCAAGTATGTACTTTAGGTGAATTTTAGATGCTATTAAATAATAAATGCTATTGGTTTTTTCAGGTTTAGCTGCACCAGTTTTACAGTGTATTTTCTTATTCTAGAAATGTGACATTTATTATAGCTTGTTTACTTGTGTATTAGGTACATTATTTTGAAAACAACATGTTTTATTGCAATTTTAACTCAAATCAAAAATTGTCTGTTGATAGCTGAATAAAAAGCACGCATGTTGACAAATGGTTAAAATACGAAATTTTGGAAGGATTCAAAAATGGTAAAAAATGAAACTTCAGAACGCTTAAAAATGGTAAAGAAGAGGAATTTTGAAACGCCAAATTTTGAAACGATTTAAATTTAATAAAATTAAAAATCTGGCAACGATTTTTTCTGTTAAAATAGAAAATTTTGAAACGATTTAAAGGTAAAATAGAACATTGTTTTTGTTAAAATAAGAAATTCTGAAACGGTTCGAATTTGGTAAAATAGAAAAATGTGAAACGATTTTTACTCAAAATGAAAACATTTGCCACAATTGTTTTATTAAAATACATAGAAAACTCTGAAACGATTCTTTTGTTAAAATAGAAAATTTTGAAACGCTTAAAAATTTTTTAAACATAAAAAGTTCACGTGGCTCTTTCTCTAAATAGGAAGTCCCGCAGTCTGAGACGCTCTTTCAATTCATTTGTGATTTGTGATGTACTTCCAATATCTCCTAACTGCGTTCTTGCTTAGACTAAATACGGATAGGTTTTTGGCTTTTCACATACATTTTTCATGTTTTAAGATTCTTTAGTTTTGACAGTGTACCTGAGCATAGTTGATTGAGCTTCCTTTGTTTCCGATTCCTCCACAACTCTATGCTACAGTAAATTTTTTAAACCTAGAAAAAATTCATACCTAATGAATTTTACATGTGATTCGCCATCTGATTTTTACCCCGTAGAAGGGTTCCTCCTTGTCAGGTTTTCAAAACACTCAAAAGTGTCTCAAATAGAATAATTACTTTAATATTTTTACCAAGACAAAACGCTTTAATTGTGCTAATTGCTAAGTAAATTCATGATTTCCTTTAAAAGTGCGTTTACCTATGAATGTATTTTTAGATGTCTTTTAAAACTTCTTTTATAGTGTACTATTATTATTCTTTCATTCCCGTATCATTTGGTTGATTTGTTTGTTTGTGTGTTTGGTTGTTGGCGTGTTGGAATTGGAATTCCAAGTCCAAGTCGAATTCGAATTCGACTTGGCTTGGTTTGTTGTTGTGCGTGAATTTGTGGATGGTGCGTGCGTTAAGGATTTAAATGATAACTTCCTTTTCCGTTCCATCCCATGCCTTATTCCATATTCGCTGTGGTGGTCCTGGTCCTAATAAGTATGGCCTGGTCTGTCCATGCACAGTTTGCAGTTTCTATTTGCTCCGTTGTCTCTTTGACTTTGGCTTTGACTTTGACTTATTCGTACTCGTTGACTTTGTGGTGCGTAAAACGAGGAATGATGAGATCGTAAGTAATGTTATGGCATGACATAGCACGGCATGGAATGGTACAGTGTGCTTTTCTTTAGCCTGGCTCTGGATAGTGCGTGGATGTAGAGCAGAAAGTCAATTTTTTTTATCCCATTCAATTTTACTCGTCGCTCCAATCCAAAAGCTATATCTTCCGTATGGCGTTTTCTATCTATTCTTCTTATTTGTTTGCATTATCAAATTTTAGTGTGGGAGATACATACATATATCTGTATATTATAGCTATGTGTAATGGTATACAAACACTTCACATTATATTAAATGATTTTGCTAGATCGAACGCGAATGAGCGAGACAGAGTTAAGGATGACATGGACACGTGGCATGGAGTATGGTGTGGTGGCTTTGACTCTGGCTCTGATTGCATTGTAGTTATGACTTTGACTTGGCCACTCACTCTAAGCCCGAAGCTTTGAATAACATTGCAAATTGTTGTCAAAGTCAATGCAAAGGCAAATTCAGAGAGAAATATTCAAATATTGTAGAGATGAGATTGAGTCGGAGTGGAAGTCGAAGATGGAGATGGAGACGATGGCTAAAGTGGTTGTGACGGTGGGGTGTTAAGGTACATAATGGCAAAACTCGGAGTCAGAGTATAGAGTATGTAAATAGGGAGGTACATTGTAAAAACTGGGGAGCTTAAAACAGGGAAAGTGCACCTGAAACGCAAGAAATCTGTTAGTGTTGTCTCAAGTTTATATTCAAAACGCATATTGGACTGCAGGATTTCCTTTAGGGATTTTTAAACGTTTCAAAATTTTTAATTTCAGCAATTTTTAGACGCTTTAAAATTTTTAATTTCATCAATTTTTAATCGCTTCAAAATTGTTAAGTTCTGCATTTTTTAAATGCTTCAAAATTTTTATTTTAACCAATTTTCAAACGCTTCAAAATTTAATTTTTACGCAATTTTTACACGCTCCATAAATTTATTTTTCTATAATTTGCAAACCTTTCAAAACTGAAAAAAAAATTTTGAAACGTTTCGTTTTCTTTTTCAGCAATTTTTACTTGCTTCGAAATTTTTTCACTCTTCCAACGTGCGTTCTAGATACATTTTAGAATTTTTAGATGCAATTTAGGTGAACTGGAGATGCATCCAAGTTACGTTCATAATTGTACTAACTGTTTTTGACGTTTTAGATATACCAGTCTTTACAGGGTACCTGTGTAAGTTCATGTATGATATAGATGACGGCGTGATGTGAGTGGAAGTCGTTCGTCTTCCTATAGCTATAATTATAGACAACACCACAGCCGCAGCCGCCAAAGAGGAATGCTACGGTCATAATAAGATATGATACCCATATTAATCCTTCAACTTTGCTCCCAAATCAAATGCAGTGGCATTCCCTTGCTGTCAATCTAAGTGGATTTATTTGCTCTTTATTTTATCTTGCTTTATTTTTACCCTCGTGTAAGTGTATGTGGGCATTGTGGCGCAGAAATAAAAGGTGTATGAAGTACTTTGGTAAATTACAAAATAATGAAACATAGAGAGAGAGAGAGAGGTTTTAGAAGGTTATAGACTTTTGAAGATTGGATTGTGCCAGCCCATGTATTTTTGAAATATCAAGAGAGTAACTTGAGTAATTTGCTTCCATATAAAATAACAAAATTAAAAAAGACTACTGTACATTGAATCGATAAATAATTTTAGCATTAATTTTGCTTCGAAAAGTAGGTTTTTTTGAAAGGAGGCTGAATTAAAATGGACAAAAATGGTAAAATCAAAACGCTTCAAAAAAATCAAAATTTACGCAAAAACAGATGCAGTTTTTCAAAATTTACACAAAAACAGATGCAGTTTTTCAAAATTTACAAAAAATCAGATGCAGTTTTTCAAAATTTACAAAAAAACAGACACAGTTTTTCAAAATTTACAAAAAACAGGCGCAGTTTTTCAGAATTTACGCAAAACATGCAGCTTTTTTAAATTTACAAAAAGTCAGATGCAGTTTTTTTTCTAATTTACACTTGAAAAGACCCAGCTTTTTCAGCAGACCTACTAGTAAAATATTCCTGCTTACGCGACTGGGTATAAAAATCTGCAGTACATCAGTCCAAGATGCGTTGTAATACGTTCGCGACACACAGTTTTTACAATATGCAGAATATACGATCTTTAGAAATAAAATTTACTTAGGAGAAAAGTAGCTTAGCGTTTAAGTCTAGCTTAAAAATGCTGCTGTAGAGCAGAGAGCATAATTGACAGTAGCACACATTTCAAAGTGCCCTTGTCAAGTGCAGCAGTAGGTAAGTCCGTATACAACTAATTAAAAAATTAAGTCCATGCCTAAAACCTGCATTAATTAAAAAGCTATCCTTTAAGCATCGAAAAACAAAACCCGGCTACGACATCCATACAAAGACACAGACGAAGACAAATGACTCCTTACTCGACTGTCTAAAACGCATTGAAATTGACACTTCATAGAAGCAAAGGAAACCCAAAGAGAGAAAAAATTTCTGTCAGTTAGAAATTGCTGCTCGCAAGGAAAAAATTGATAGAAGGGTAAAAAAAGCATTGGAGGAGAAACATGAGCATGATATAGAAATTCAAGACCAACAAAACAAGAACAACATGAACGGACGAGAACAAGTCGAATCAAAGAAAAAGGGAAGCACAAAGGCAGGGAGAGTTTACGTCTAAAAACCCTTAACTGGATCCATGTAGAGCAGGCCAATCTGCACGTAGGCCCCACCAGAACCAGAACCCGACCCAAAACCAAAACCAAAACCAGCCCCACCAAAAAACTCACGCACTTCTGCGTCTCAACTTCATTTCTCCCTCCAGATAAAAACTAAGGCAAACTAAAAGTTGTGTGGTGGAAACCATGTAGTACCTACCCATATATGAATGCAGTCCTATCATTTTCCCAGTGTGTTTGTATCTCGGGAAATTACGATTACGATTCCCACTTGTTTTTTCTTGCTTCACTTGCCTTCGTTTTTCCCATTTGAGGAGTCGATGGATGGCTTTGCCGTTGCTTCTTTCAGCCTTTTTCTTTCCCTGTTAAAAAGACAGTTCCCAAGAAGACCAGAACCAAGATATACACTGCAAAAACAGATGTATCTAAAACAGCAAAAACGTACCCGCATTTAGTATAATTACCTACATATGAAAGCAGTTAGTATGTGTGATAAAAGTACATTCAAAGCACATTAAAAGTGCATTTTAATCTTAAGCGCATCTCACAATCCCAGATGCGTTTTAATGCGCTTGCGATAAACTTGTGCTTTAAAGTTTTAGAATAAGAAATTTTTGAAGGCTTTAAAAGTGGTAAAAATGGAAATGAAACATTCAAAAAAAAATAAAAATAAGAAAGTTTGGAAGGTTTTTAAGTTGTTGAAATATGAAATTTTGAAATATCTAAAAACTGCAAAAATAAAGTTTTGAAGCGTTTGAAAATTGCTTAAAATAAAACTTTTGAAGCGTTTAAAAGATGCCGAACTTAACAATTTTGAAGCGAGTAAAAATGGCTAAAATTGAAAATTTTGAAGCGTCTAAAAACTGCAAAAAATAAAATTTTGAAACGCTTGAAAAATAATAAAATACGAAATTTTGAAACATCTAAAAATTGCTAAAATGCGAAATTTTGAAGCATTACAAAATTTTCAGAATAACACATTTTGAAAGGCTTCAAAATTTTTGAAGTAGGAAATTTTGAAACGTTTAAAAATAAAAGGGATTTTGAAACATTTCACAAATGTGAAAATAAGGTCTTCTGAAGCGTTTTAAAATTATTGAAATATGAAATTTTGAAACGATTTAAATTTATTAAAATAGGAAATTCGGAAACATTTCCAAATTGTTGAAAAGAAAATTTCGTTGTCCAAGAAAATGGACTAATGCGTTTCTGATACACTTACGATACATTCGAAACTGCCTTCATAAATATACAAGTAAGGATTTAGCTAATTTTAAAATTTTACATGTATTTTTCCTATTTTATGATTTTTCAGTTTTTACTGTGTAGATTACAAAAAATATAAGGCGATCCATTCTCGTTATGCCATTTCCATTTCTCCTTCGCAATTAGATATAAATTCGAGGATTCTATTTCGGAAGATAGAAGATACTGTCAAATACAAGGATTCGTCTGTAAACAGTCACGGGAAATGGTGTTATGTTGGTCGTTTATATATTGCCCCTACTTATAATGCTTTGCCACAACACTGCACTGCAGAGTTTCTTAACACACTTGATTTCGTTGCTAATTCAATTTCCTCGCTGAAAGTATGCGTATTGCGTATAAAATGTAATAGGCAATCTAGCATTCATATAATTATGTCTACGCATTTTATTCAGCTTACTTTTTGATGCCTCCCAATCCCACTAGCTACATGAGAAAGTGCTCTTTTTTAAAACTCCTTTTACACGCATTTTCTCACTTTCATTCATTTCATTGTCAGTAATTATTCTAGTTTTGAAAATGAAAACCATGTTTATTTCACCAATAGCAACTTTTCTTTAAAATAGAAATGCGTTTTGAATACTAATACAAGTTCTTAGGCGCCACTTTCACCGGGTCTCTGTAAACAGTATACATAGCATGTATATAGGTATGTATGGAGCTGAACCATACAAATGTTCAACGGTTAAGGTCTTAATGTAGGATTTTACATCGAGCATGCAGCTACACTCTGTATGTACATATTTATATCTATATGTACCTAATACATTTTACATGGTGCCTTATGGGAAATACATGGGAATCTAATTTTTGAAATATCTTTTCCTGCTCCCTGACATCCATTTGGATCTCATTCCCCTATTTCTGTTTTGCACCAATCAGATGTGTGACTCGAAATAGCACTGATTTGACTGCGATAAATCTGGATCATTTTTCTACTACTATGTACGCAGTAAAAACTAAAAAGTCTTGAAATAGGAAAAAATGAAAACCGACTCGCATCTAGCATAATTATTAACGCAGTTAGGATGTACATATCTGCATCACAAACATTAAAAGAATCGCATTTAGAACTACGAGATGATGTATTTCAACGAAGCCTTTCCAAATTTCCTGTTTTAACAGCCTTAGAAATTTTAGAACCTTGTGCTTTAACACTTTTAAAGCCTTTCGAATTTTTGTATTGACCAATTTTGAAGCCTTTCAAATTTTTGTGCTGACCAATTTTGAAGCCTTTCGAATTTTTGTGCTGACCAATTTTGAAGCCTTTCAAATTTTTGTGCTGACCAATTTTGAAGCCTTTCGAATTTTTGTGTTTCAAAAATTTTGAAGCCTTTCAATTTTTTTTGTTTTAATAATTTTTAAGCCTTTCGGATTTTTGTCTTTCAGAAATTTTGAAGCCTTTCAATTTTTTTTGTTTTAATAATTTTGAAGCCTTTCGAATTTTTGTCTTTCAGAAATTTTGAAGCATTTCAAATGTTTTTGTTTTAATAATTTTGAAACCTTCCAAACTTTCATATTTTGTCAGTATTGAATCCTTTCAAAGTTTCCTGTTTCAGCAATTTTGAAGCCTTTTGAATTTCTGTTTTAAAAAGTATGAAGCTTTGCAAATTTTTGTTTTAAGATTTTTGAAGCTTTTTGAACCTTGTATTTTAACAATTTTGAAGTCTTTAAAATTTTCGTTTTGCGGCCATTTTGAAGGCCTTCACATTTTTGTTTGTAATACTTTTGAAGCCTTTTCTGTTTTAGCTGTTCTAAAGCCTTTCAAATTTTTTTGCAATAAATTTGAAACTTGTCGTTTCCTCTTTTAACAATTTTGAAACCCTTCTATACTTCTTAGCCTTAATTGCTTCAAAGAGGCATTAAGATACATGAAAAACAAAATAGATCAACGTAGAACTTATTAGAAGCTATGTCAGAAAAAGTAATATGTTGCCTTATGATAAGTTAAATAAACTTTTTTTTCACAATCAACAACCTCATAGGTAAATAAAGTGAAATTACAAGGAAAGTCATCGCAATTTCTTTGCTCTCTTTTCCTTTGCTTTTTCTATATATATAAGATTGTCATACCTTGTTAACATCTCCATCGTCGTGCTTCAAACTAAAGTCAATAATATATCAACTCGCTATACAAACAACTCATCTATAATAAAGCATACATAGTACATTTCTCTTCTCCTTCCACTTTTATCCAGTGCAATAGCATGGCATTGCCTACAGTGGATTTTTGTTCTCCAGTAATAGTAATAGTGCTTTGGATTCTACTGTCACTGTAGACTCTAGCAATTTTAGAAAGAAAGAAAACCGTGTCTTGAATACTGAATGACTGACGATGAGTGACTGAAGACAAGACTTTTGGCTTACAATAAATTCCTAAAATGCTGAATAAGGAAAGAGCGTTTGCATCTTTTCACGTCCGATTGCAATCCTAGCCTAGCACTGGAACTGGAACTGGAACTGGAACTGAAACTGCTGGAGAATTCTGGAGAAGTTGAAGTTATAGCTGGAGATTTAGCTTTAGCCGGTGGATTGAAGGATGTGTTTAGATATTTTATTCAAACAAGTAAGGTTCCGGTAAGAATTCCAAATTCCGTGTAAGATTAAGGAGCACCGTTTGTCCTAATCTTGTAAAAATGTCTTGTTTCTTGGTAGACTATCATTTGAATTTGAAGTCAAAGTGGAGGCCAAAGGTAAAGTAAAGTCAAAGTTAAAGCCAAAGTCCAAAGCATTTTTACATATTATTATGTATGTATAAAGAAGGTTGTAATGGCATTCGTTAACCGTCGTTTATTCTTTG